>OY821522.1:45928297-46005686 GCA_963682025.1 Cordilura impudica
CTTTGCGTGAGCCCTTTCATAACAATTCGGAAGGGGGGGGAAGGGGGAGGGTGTAGCGAAGCACACCGGGTTACATCTAGTTTCAAATAAACCTCCTATAAGCACATAAATATTTTTCAGATAGTATTTGAATTTATTAAATCATATAAAGGTTTTTTTCCTCCCATTTTCCTTCAAAAATCATTAAAAAAATAATATAAAAACTATTTAATATCTTTAGATCCTATGTATTATTTGTTGCAATATCTATATGTTAAGATAAGATCTCATATGTAAATATCAAAATTTGTTAAAATATGTAAATAAAGGGAAAATATTTAATTGAGTTGAAATTATTTTGGTTACATTAGTATCATTTTCTCCAAAGTTGATCTTAAAAGAAAAACAGTCATTAATTTCAAACCAAGAGCTTTTACGGTATTTTCATCATTAAGCTCAAAAATATTAGAGTGTTCTCTACACTCAATTGGAATATGGGATAAAAGTTCATTTGAATTTGTGGTCCATTTTCTCAGATTAAACTTGCCTGATTTCAATAATTGACACAGTTGTGTATAAAGTTCTAGAGCTTCTTCTAGATTATTTGCACCTGAGATGACATCATCTACGTAAGTGTCAGTGTTGAGCACCTTACTAGATAAAGGATAATTTTCATTTTCATCAGAAGATAATTGTTTTAAAACACGTATAGAGAGAAAAGGGGCTGGACTTGTGCCATATGTGATGGTAGATAATTTGTGTATAAAGATCTGATTTGACTTTCTCCATAAAATTTGTTGGTACTTCCGTTGTTCTTCAACAACTAAAATTTGTCTAAACATTTTTTTTAGATCTGCCCTAAACCCTATTTTAAAACGCCTCCACCTTGTAATAATGATGGGAAGGTCATTTTGTAGTGCTGGGCCAGAAGCTAGTACTTCGTATAAAGACGATTGGAAGGCCCGTTTGCAACTACCATCAAACACAACTCTCAATTTAGTAGTAGAGCTACTCTCTTTCAGAACGCCGTGGTGGGGTAAAAAGAATCCATGTGGTTCTAAATCACAAGGATAACTGCCAAAAATTTTCATATGTCCCAGATCTTCAAATTCTTCCATAAAGTCTTTATATATTTTTCCAAACATGGGCTTAGCAGAACATTTAGCTTCAACACTTTTTAAACGAGAAGGAGCACTATAATCAGTATGGTTAAAAATTGGCAAGGGTTTGCCTCTAAATATAGATTTAAAGGGTAATGAAACTGTGTATCTACCGGTTGAATCTCGAGTTGTATTTCTAAAATGTTTTTCACACAATTCCTCTTCTTCAGTCATAGCTCGTTTTTCTAATAATTCTTCTTGCTCCCAAAAGGCACGCAATTGTTGATCTAATGCACACACATTAACATTTATTTTATTTTGATATGAAATAGTAGTAGTTGGACCAGAGACAATCCACTCAAAGTGTGTAAGTTGCAAGAAAATGCTTCCATCGAATTTTTGTTGTTTAGGCAAAACAATATCTCCATATACATCACCACCAAGTAACAGGTCTATTTCACCAACTTTCGAGAAATGAGGATTGGCCAACACAAAATTTTCCAAATTAGGTAATGTTCTTTCATCAACGGTTGATAGGAAGTATTTTTTGGCAAAACAAAAGCCTTACAATTCATCTTGAAATCAGAATTAGAAAAGAGGGTAAAATTAACATATTTTCTTGAGAGATAAGATTGGTTTCCACCAAGACCGCTTATTTGAGCATATGTTTTGCTCATTGAAAGCTTTAAGGTTTCAGCAGCCTTTTGTGTAATTAGGGTAGCTTGAGCACATTGATCAAGAATGGCCCGAAGATTAAAAATACCATGTGGAGTTTTTAGAACAACTTGAATCGTGGCTAATGGAACTTGTGGTATATTTCCGTTATTGAGTGTTGAGTGTACCGCAGTTACAAACAATATTAGCTGACACACTGTCGTTAACTGTGTGGAGACTGAAGGTTGAGGTTGAGAGTGAGAAGTTGACGAATTTGGAATGGCTCGTTGTTGAGAATTGTTAATAGCACTATTGCTGTATACAATGTATACAACATATTGTGAAGTGTAGTATGATGATCTTGTTGACAGGTTTGACAATGAGATGAAGTATGACATGAATAACTTAAATGACCTACGTTTAAACAATTACGACATATTTTCTTTGTTCGCATAAAATCGCATTTCCCATCAGATGACATTGCCGTAAATTTGAAACACTTGACTAAACTATGGCGTTTATTGCAGCAAGGACAGTTAGCGTCGTTATTATTAGTAGTGGTAAGATGCACATTTCGACGAAAGTTATTTTTTGTTCTCTTTTGGAAAGTATTTGAAGCAAACATTCTTGAACTAGACGATGTAAAATTGTGTTTCTGGGGTTCATTAACTGTTTCTAAAATTCGAAAGGTGGTTTCAAGAAACCTGTACATTTCATTTACAGAAGGAATTTCAGTAGAACCTTTAAGAGACTGTTCCCACTCCTTTCGAGGTTGTTTATCAAGTTTATTGACTGTTATATAAATAAGTATAGCATCCCATCCAACGGTTGAAATTTCTAATGTATTAAGTAAAGCAAAACAATTTCGCGTGGTATCTAATATAACTTGAATGCTTTCAGCAGAACCATTAGACTGAGGTATCAAAAAAAGTTTTTCAAAAAGTGTATTAACAATTTTTCTTTTATTGTGATACCTATTGTTAAGGGCGTTCCATGCTAAAATGTAACTAGCCTCAGAAGCCGGATATTCGTTAACCTTATCCAATGGAGTTTTTGAGCATGAACCTTTTAAAAAATAATATTTTTGAATATCACTTAAGGCTTGATTATTATGAACAAGCGAGATGAACATATCCCTGTATGATATCCATGAAAAATAATCACCAGAAAATGTTGGTATATCAATTTTCGGGCCTCGGCATGCAGCATTTCATTTCGACTGTGGGAGGGTGCAGTGAATGTAGAATGAAAAACGGGTGATTGTGTAGTAAAGGCTTCATTACGAAAATCAAAAACTTGTCCTCTAATTGACAATGATAAATCTTGAAATTGGTAAAAGATTTCTTCGGTGAAATATGGAATATCGTTAATGCTAATCGTATTATCACGTACAATACTTTGCAATTGATCATGTTTATCTTTAAATTTCAGACTAACCGACACAATTTCTTCAAAAACCATGTGGGCATAACCGCAAGTTTTCCTTGCTTTCATTTCATAGCTCTGAGCTGTCCGTTTTAAGTGTTGGAACAACTCCTTTTGTTCTTCAATAATAACTGAAGTGTCGCCATTTTAAAATAAAAATAATTTCATTTAATACATACGGTTTATACTTTTAATAAAATCACAGATGTCGGCAACAGCAACGTAAGATTTTACCAAACCAAATAAATAGTCATGCACAATAGTATACAAATCAATCTCCAATAGACGGCAAATTTCCAATTTATTTGATGCAAAAGCACAAGTCAACAGTTTCACAAAGCAAATCAAAAGCTCCAATATAATATATGTTCCAAGTCAAAATCCAATAGACACAGCAAATATCAAGGCAAAACATCTAAAGGTTCCCGGATTTCGGCACCAATGTTGAGTATGAGGGTTTATTTTAATTTTATTTAAAATAAGTTTTATTTCAAAAATAATAAATTTTACAATGTTTTTATAATTTTTAGAGTTTAAGAATTTTCAGAATTTTTAATACGCGATTGGTTATGTGTTTCGAGCTAAGATCAAAGTTAAGTCAAAGTCAAAAATATTTGCTAAAAAGGTTTTACATAAATTTCTATTTGTCGTTAATTATAAGTATATATGTACATTAGCTACACAATTGGCGCCAAGATAAAAACCGGCTTTGAGCGTAATAAGAAACAAGTACATAGATACATTAGTTATAAATAATATAGAAACCGGCTTTGAGTGTAATTAAACAAAAAAGACAAGAATGTACACAGGGAAAGATAACTAAAACAAAGATTAACTTATTACAATAAAAAATATAGTTGTTCGCCAACAGCTGTATAACCTCATCATACCATCAAGAAGAATATAAATAACTTTTTTATGAAGTGTAGGAATGGCGCTGAAACATCAAAATTTATTGAAAAGTACCAAAACTGGCGATTAATATTAAATCAGTCTTTTATTAAAATTGTCCACTGTAGGCTAAAGTAGATAAAATTCTACATCACTCTCTGTTGAAAATTGTATTATAACTTGTATTCATTTCAGGTTGTGTTTTGTCAAAGCTAAATATTTGTTGGTGTTATTGAGCGCAATGCTAAAAATTTAAAATCTACTCATTTTAAGTTTAATTATTTTATTTTACTTCTTCAAAAGTATTTTTTTTATAATGAAATAAGGTATTTTAAAATATGTGTCTGAGTTCCTTATGTAGATAAATGTTGCCAAAATATTTTTATTAATTTTAATTAAAATTGATCTAAAAATCAGACATTAAAACACAAATCTAGCCGTACTTGGGTAATTTCAATCTCTAATTTTGAAAACTAATTATTACTTTGCAGATATAGGGTGGTCCATGTAGTATTGCTTACTCGTAATTTTGAGTACGGCAATGCTAGTGTCAGTAGTGTAATTAAAAAAAATAATATTTTCTGACGAAGCTAATTTCCATCCCGATATTTACGGCAACAAGCAAAATTGTCGCTTCAGGGGCGCAGAAAATCTACACATGACTGTTAAAAGCTAATGTACCTTGACCGATGCACTGTCTGGTGTGGTTTTTGGGCCAAACCACATTGGGTAATTTTTCTTCGGAGATCGGAAGGCAAACGCGTTACTGTGAACGGTGAGCGCTATCGTGGAATGAAAACTGATTATTTGTGGACTATTTTCGAAGATAGTGGCGGGCCGTGAAGTAATCGATCTGTTACGTGGCAAGTTTGAAAATCTCGTTATACACGGTCAAAATGTTTAACAAGCATTGTAGCGTTAGTAGTGGAAATGTGTTTGTATATGTTGTTACGATTTTCGTACAAATTTTTTTTTCCCAATAAATTTGGATATCCACCCACTTACAAAACAAAACCCCTATATACAAAACTATGTCATGATAGAAGTTTTTTTTTTTTTGGTTGCATTACCATAGTAGATTCTCTTTCAATCTTGACTATGACAATTTGTGAAAACGAGATCGCTGATCCCGCTTTTTTTTTCTTATGTACTAAGAATAGAATTAATAATGCAACCGGTATATGAAGAAAAAAAAAAAGAATTTGATTCTGACTTAATAGACCTGTTTGTATGACGCCAATCATTATTACTTGAATAACGTTGTTTAAAGAAGGTCCTCAGCAAAAGCTGACGATTGGTGAAGGCTAAAAAAAAAAAAAAAAAAAAAAAAGAAAAAAGTTCAGTCAGACCAAGGAAAAGTTTAAAAAATTATTCAAAAAAAATAAAATTCGTAAAGTTTCTCTTTAACTTAATATTGCTGGGTACTGTGTTACAGAGTGGAAGTGATCGAAACTCCAATCAAAAAAGGAAATATTCCGTGGCAAATTCCTGAAGTTCTGATAAAAGTTAAATTTTTGCAACGTGGTCACGCCTCATAGAAAGATTGGCCAAACAAAATTTGTTAATTCCTCAACGTTATTCGCGGTCCATACCTACACACCGATGCAAAAGGGAACCAGCCCCACTGAACATATTGTGTTGGAGCTATCGAGTTACCATCCATTTGGATGCACATAAAAGGATCACCTCTCAACCGACAAGTTTTTTGCCTATAGAAGGAAGTCACAACGTATCTACCGCCGTAACGCAATATTCGCTGAAATGCATCATCCAACTTTAGTATAGAACCATATTATCACAATTTATTATCTATACTAATATTATAAAGAGGTAATGTGTGTTTGTTTGTTTGTTTGTTTGTTTGTTTGTTTGTTTGTTTGTAGGAGGTAATCTCCGTAACTACACATCTGATCTTCCTGAAATTTTCACAGAGTCTTGCTGCTGATATGGGAAGTGCTATAGGCTATAATTTTTTAAATATTTTTAGTAGGCGTGGCACCACCCACACAAAGTAAATTTTTTAAATCATATACATATGTATTATGATAGAGAGAACTTTGCAAATTTGTGTGAGGTCACCTATTGTTGATATTAGTAGTTACGCTGGAAATGGGCGGGATCGGACAAGTGGGCGTGGTGCCTCCCATACAAGTAATAATTCAATATTATATATCTCGAGTACTGTGATAGAGAGAGCTTTTGTCTGATGTCACCTATTATTAATGTGAGCAGTCGGATACAAAATGGGCAGTATCGGACCAATAGGCGTGGCACCTGCCATACAAATTAAATATAAATTGTCATATATCTGGCGTACTGTCATAGTGAGAGTCTTGGGACTTTGTGTGAGCACATAAGTTATTCATGTGATCAGTTAGAGAAAAAATGGGCGTGATCGGAGCAGTGGGCGTGGCACCGCCCTTATAAAGTAAATATATGATATCATATAACTGGTGTACTATAAAAGGAAAAGACTCGACATTTTGCACGAGACCATCAGATATCAATGTGAGTAGTCCAATAAAAATTGGGCGGGATGGGATTAGTGGGCGTAGCACCTCCTATATGAATAATATGAAGTTCTACGAAAGCAGCAGTCTTACGACAAATACATTAGTTATCAATGTGATTTGTTGTGGAAAATATATCGACAAACCCAAAAATCGTCAAACCCAAAATCGCGAATAATAAAAATCGCCCAAATACAAAAAACTTCAAAATCAAAAATGGGCAAAATCAAAAATCGCTAAAAACTAAAATTGGCAAATGATAATTTAATTTCAACGCTAATAGTTAAGTGTTGCCAGATCTAATATGGATAATCCATATTCTTCTCATGGGCAGCTACATGTACCTTGCTTCAGGGTAGGAACGCCGAAAAATCTGATAATTGTTGTGCCGAATAAAAAAACAGCAAGTATCGAAATAAAAAAATCTATACTAATAATCTGTAATCTATACTTAATATAATAAAGAGGTAATGTGTGTTTGTTTGTTTGTTTGTTTGTTTGTTTGTTTGTTTGTAGGAGGTAATCTCCGTAACAACCCATCTGATCTGCTTGAAATTTTCACAGAGTCTTACTGCGGATATGGGAAGTGCTATAGGCTATAATTTTTTAAATATTTTTGGTGGGCGTGGCACCTCCCACACAAAGTAAATTTTTGATATCATATACATATATTGAGTACTATGATAGGGAGAGCTTTGCAAATTTGTGTGAGGTCACCTATTGTTAATATTAGTAGCTACGCCGGAAATGGGCGGGATCAGATAAGTGGGCGTGGTAGCTCCCATACAAGAAATAGTTCAATATTATATTTCTCGAGTAATGTGATAGAGAGAGCTTTTCAAATTTTTCTGATTTCACCTATTATTAATGTGAGTAGTCGGATGCAAAATGGGCAGTATCGGACCAATAGGCGTGGCACCTGCCACACAAAGTAAATATAAAAAGCCATATATCTGGTGTACTGTAATAGTGAGAGTCTTGGGACTTTGTGTGAGCCCATAAGTTATTCATTTGATTAGTTAGACAAAAAATGGGCGTGATCGGAGCAGTGGGCGTGATCGGAGCAGTGGGCGTGGCACCGCCCATACAAAGTAAATATATGATATCATATAACTGGTGTGCTAAAAAAGGAAGCTTTGACACTTTGCACGAGCCCATCAGATCTTAGTATGAGTAGTCGAACACAAATTGGCGGGTTCATACCAATGGGCGTGGCACTCCCCATGCAAAGTAACTATTTAATGTCATATAACTGGAGTACTGTAAAAGAGAGAGCTTTGTGGCTTTGCATGAGCCCATAGGTTCTTTGTGTGATTAGTTGAACAAGAAAATGGCCGTGATCGGAGCAGTAGGCGTAGCACCGCCCATGCAAAGTAGATATCTAATACCATATAACTGGTGTACTATGAAAGGGAAAGACTCGACATTTTGCATGAGTACATCAGATATTAATGTGAGTAGTTCAATAAAATTGGGCGGGATGGGATTAGAGGGCGTGGCACCTCCAATGTAAAAAATATGAAGCACTACGAAAGCGATGGTCTTTTGAAAAGTTCATTAGTTATCAATGTGATTTGTCGTGGAAAATATATTGTCAAAATCAAAAATCGCTAAACCTAAAAATCGCGAAAAATAAAAATCGCCAAAAAAAAAAATTTTGGAAATAAAAAATGGGCAAAATCAAAAATCGCTAAAAAGGAAAATTTCCAAATGATATTCTAAGTTCAAGGCCAATAGTTAAGTGTTGCCAGATCTAATATGTATAATCCATCTTCTTCTCATGGGCAGCTACATGTACCTTGCTCCAGGGTAGGAACGCCGAAAAATCTGATAATTGTTGTACCAGATTAAAAAACAAAACACATTGTATATCAGCATCAGCAAGCATTGAAATAAAAAAAAACTTTACTAATATACTAATACTAACATAATAAAGAGGTAATATTTGTTTGATTGTTTGTTTGTACGAGGTAATCTCCGTAACTACTCATCTGATCTTCCTGAAATTTTCACATAGTCTTACTGCGAATATGGGAGTGCTACAGGCTTAAATTTTAATATCATATATATTAAGTACTATGATAGAGAAAGCTTTGCAAATTTGTCTCAGGTCATCTATTATTAACATAATCAGTCAGACAAAAAAATGGGCGGGATTAGACAAATGCGCGTAGTACCCCCACACTTAGTATTAAATGTGATATATCTGAATTACTGTATTAGTGAGATCCTTGGGACTTTGCGTGAGCCCTTTCATAACAATTCGGAAGGGGGGGAAGGGGCAGGGTGTAGCGAAGCACACCGGGTTACATCTAGTATATATATATATACATATACATATTTTTATAATTATATTTTCCTTTATATATGAAACAAAATATTATACTTTAAAATCAATCTAAAAAAAAAATATATATTTCATACATTTTTAGCAATTTTGCAATTATATGAAGCCTTTTTATAATTTTCTTCATTATTAAATTGTGTTTTAGCAAAGCTTAATAATTCAGATGTAGATTTTAATTACTCAGTTTTTAGCTTTATTATTATTATCATTATTATCACATACATATAGTTTTTTTTTTTGAGAAATATAATAACGACTACATTTTTGCCCTACATGGTATAGAGTTGATAAAGTATCTTTTACGAGAGCTAAGGAATATAAAGAATCAAACTTAATGATCTGATTTCTTTTTAACAGCTAAATAAAAAAAAAGAGTTACACCAACATCATCCTCTTTTCAATCTTTTGGGGAGTGACATCCGAAATAACACCATCTATCATGCGTAAGTAACAGTTATAGGTTATTTTTTTAAGGGACAATCGGTAAAATACAGGGTAATCAGATTGTCATAGGTGTCGGACGTAGTGTCCACTGGGAGGGAAAAGTTTACCCTAAATGGCACAAAACCAAGCCATTGTACACCATTATTTTAATTATTTAATTACTACCTATCAGGTAGTTATATGTTTACACGCAAAAAAAAAAAACCGGGATTAGAGCACCTTACCCAACTCCTTAGAGCTAGCTGGGAGAGCAGCCGCGCGTAACATATATGGCGCCCAACGGAAAGCTCATAGAAGCTTAAGTTAAATCTAATTTTGCCTTGGTTATTTGATATAAGCAAAAACTTCAAATGTTAATTTAGGATGAAAACTTTTTTTCCCACAAAATATATAAAATTTATAAGAGTGAGTAAACTTTAAATGACATCAAGTTTTAAACGTGCCATAATTCCATCATAAACAAATATATTAGATATTGTCCTAGTTGTTCGGTCATTTACTTATAATCTGGAAATAGTTGTAATACTAATGTTATTTGTTCATCATATTATTTTGTTTACCACAGTATGCTTTATTTTTACTCTGAGAGTCCAAGTTCTAAAATCATATTAGTTTTAGTCTTTGTTGCAACAGGGTAGAACATTGGCAATATATTGAAAACATAAATCAAGTCCGTTTCAGTTTTTTTTTTAATCGTTTTTGTAGATTTATTTTCAACAATGTTACAGTTTTATAAGGAAACTAGCTGAACCCGGTGTGCTTCGCTACCCCTCATCGTTATAAAATAAAATAAAATAAAAAAAAATATTATTTATTAAATTTAGAATTAATTATTGCACTAACAACTTTATATAGTCAAGGGCTTAATAGAAGTTATTATGGATTTTAATTTTTCTAAAAAGGGCGTGGTCCCGCCCAGTTTTCTTGTACTACTATTTCTATTAATTTCAATACGATATATACCAAATATCATCGCCGTAGTTTAAAAAATGACCGAGATATGACGATTTTAAATTTTGAGTTATATGGGCGGGACTACGCCCCTTTGCCCACTAACAACTTTATATAGTTAAGGACTTATTATATCCTTTTGTGAAAATTTCTTGACGATCCTTCCAATAGTTTAGAAGATATTACGATTTTTTATTTTTCTTCTGGTATGTATTTCTATTCATGCCAATACCATATGTACCAAATATGACCGCTGTAGGTCAAAAAATTCCCGAGATATGACGATTTCAAATTTTGGGTTATATGGGCGTGGCACCGGCCCTTTGTCCAATCAAAAATTTATATAGCCTATTATTCCTTCCAGAGTCACAGTAACACACTGTGAAAATTTCAGGAAGATCGGTTCGGGGGTTTGGCCTCCTATAAAGCACAAACAAACACACATTCATTTTTATTTAAAAGCAGATTAATTATAATTTAAGGTAAAATGGGGCGAAAAAGGGGGGCTTGGTAATAAAAAAATGTATGGCTACCTTACCTGTAGATAAAAAGTGTATAAAACTTTAGGTAAATACATATTACAAAAAAAGTATTTTGTATAGCAAACATTGTTAGTGGTATAAGTAAGTATCTGAATTAAAAAAAAAAGGGGGCGGTGAAGTGGGCGTGGTTCATAGTTATATTGCGACGTTAACAGTATTAAGAGCAATATACTACCAAATAAAAAAAAAAATCCGTTGGAAGGAACAAATTTGTACAGAGAACAAAAATTTTAAAACCTCAAAACAAAATTTGTCGTGGAAAGGGGCGTGAAAGGGGGCGTGGCGTAAGAAATGTTTATTTCTACCTCGCCTGGAGTATAATGTGTATACAATTTGAAGTAAATCTGTTAAAAACTATATGGGAGCAATTACATAATTTTAAAAAAGTGGGCGTAAAAGTGGGCGTGGTCAAAAAAAAAGTACCCTATTAATCATGCCAGAGTCCCAGTTAAATGCTGTGAAAATTTCAGGAAGATCGGTCCAGAGGTTTGGTCTCCTATAAGGTACACACAAACAAACAAACAAACAAAAAAACAAACACACATTCAATTTTATATATATAGATTATTGAAAAGGAAAAAAAAAAAGGAAAATAGTAGTTTAGAGAATTAATATGCAAATCTGTCGATTTAAAATACATATTCAAACTCGCCGGTTAGCAGAACCTCTGAACCTTAACACCAAATGTTAATTTTTTTATATAAGTCTTTGTATTGATTCAAATAACTTCAATCAAATCGCGATATAATAGTTTAAATGTTTAATAGAAATCTAACCACCTACATATTTAAGTTCCTTGACTTGCATGTTTTAGTCCAAATTCGGAGTGTCATAAATTTTGTTTTGTTGCATTATATAAATCGCGGAAAATGTGTCGCAATTGTTATTCAAGTCCTTTAGAGCTCAATTATAGATGAGCCTACTTTTTCAGTTTAACTATTTCGTCACACGATTTTAGAATATTTAACCTGAATTGTTATTTACATTGTTATTTACAAGCATAATTTTAGTTTTGGACTGTCATTCCCCCAAAAGATTAACATAATTTATTTTACTGATTTTGAATATTTTATTGTAAATGATAAATTTTGTATCCAAATGTATACTTTAACTTTATTTACACCTATTTATAAGTAATAAAAAAAAGGGTTATTATTATAATTTAGATATATGTATATCAAATTTGTTTTGATATTTAATTTTAATTGTCAGACGTTATGAATACTAGGAATTCTGCTCGAGGTACAAGTTCGACAAATTCTTCTCGTGACAGTTCAGCCTTGCACTCTACTCGTAACGTTAATACGACAAATTCCACTACAGGAGTGACTGCCACACATTCTAGTCATGGTGCAGTTGCTAGGCAAAGATCTTTATCTCGTAATAGTGTTAGCAATAGCTCTTTTTCTCGTAGTCGTGGCACACTTTGTCTTCATCACGAAATAATATTGCAATTAATTTACAAGATACGCCCACAGAACAAATATATAATACCAAATACTTGGAAAATTCTCCTCAAATTCAGAATTCCAAAAATTTAACTACTAGTTCACCTATTCGATATAGTAACACAATGGATAATACAAATGAATCAGACCCACCCATAAATACACAAATCTTTGTTCCACTTAGAGATCTAGCAACCGCAATTACTCCAAATGTGGCGCCCAGCTCACAATATGAACTTTCTCCAACTAATTCAAGTAAAGCTGCACTACATTCAGCGACACCTTTCGACTCATTGATTACCTTAATGGAGCAGACAATGCCAGCCACTAGAGAGGAATTTACAAAAGAGCTTTCTTTAGTTAGAGAAATCATTTCACAAATTGGAAATAACTTGTGCGACCTTGAGGACTTGGAAGGTACATATATCGGCAGGAATCATGCCTCGGATATCAAATCATGATTTTGCCCGGCTTTACGTGGGTCGTGCCACACTTTAATCCCTATAAAAATATAAGTTATTGACAATCCAAAAGATTCATTTTAAATCGACCTATAATTTGATAATTCCTAAGACTGACAGGTTTACTATTATTTTAAATTAACACAGAAACTAAAATCGGTCTCCTGTTCGTCCTCGACACATTGCCTTCGTTCAAAGCAGTTTTGTTACGATTTTCGTACAAATTTTTTTTTTCCCAATAAATTTGGATATCCACCAACTTACAAAACAAAACCCCTATATACAAAACTATGTCATGATAGAAGTTTTTTTTTTTTGGTTGCATTACCATAGTAGATTCTCTTTCAATCTTGACTATGACAATTTGTGTGAACGAGATCGCTGATTCCGCTTTTTTTTTCTTATGTACAGAGTGTACTAAGAATAGCATTAATAATGCAACCGGTATATGAAGAAAAAAAAAAGAACTTGATTCTGACTTAATAGACCTGTTTGTATGACGCCAATCATTATTACTTGAATAACGTTGTTTAAAGAAGGTCCTCAGCAAAAGCTGACGATTGGTGAAGGCTTAAAAAAAAAAAGTAAAAAGTACAGTCAGACCAAGGAAAAGTTTAAAAAATTATTTAAAAAAAATAAAATTCGTAAAGTTTAACTTTAACTTAATATTGCTGGGTACTGTGTTATAGAGTGGAAGTGATCGAAACTCCAATCAAAAAAGGAAATATTCCGTAACACATTCCTGGAGTTCTGAAAAAAGTTAAATTTTTGCAACGTGGTCACGCCTTATAGAAAGATTGGCCAAACAAAATTTGTTAATTCCTCAGCGTTATTCGTGGTCCATACCTACCCACCGATGCAAAAGGGAACCAGCCCCACTGAACATATTCTGTTGGAGCTATCGAGTTACCATCCATTTGGATGCACATAAAAGGATCACCTCTCGACCAACAAGTTTTTTGCCTATAGAAGGAAGTCACAACGTATCTACCGCCGTAACGCAATATTCGCTGATATGCATCATCCAACTTAAGTATAGAACCATATTATCACAATTTATTATATACTAGATGTAACCCGGTGCGCTTCGCTACACCCTCCCCCTCCCCCCCTTCCGAATTGTTACGAAAAGGCTCACGCAAGTCCCAAGGCTCTCACTAACACAGTAATTCAGATATATCACATTTAATATTAAGTTTGTATAGGGGTACCATGCGCATTTGTCCAATCCCGCCCATTTTTTTGTCTGACTACTCACGTTAATAATAGATGACCTAAGATAAATTTTCAAAGCTCTCTCTATCATAGTACTTTATATATATGATATTAAAAATTTACTTTGAATGGGAGGTGCCACGCCCACTAAAAATATTAAAAAAAATACAGCCTGTAGCACTTCCGATATCCGCAGTAAGAATCAGTGAAAATTTCAGGAAGATCAGATAAGTCGTTACGGAGATTACCTCCTAGAAACAAACAAACACATTACCTCTTTAATTCTTTTTTTTTTGAATATGTTTTTTGTTTTCGCGATTTTTGATTTTGACAATATATTTTCCACGACAAATCACATTGATAACTAATGTACTTGTCAAAAGACTGTAGCTTTCGTAGTACATCATATTTTTGATATAGGAGGTGCCACGCCCACTTATCCCATCCCGCCCAATTTTTATTGGACTACTCATATTAATATCTGAGGGACTCGTGCAAAATGTCGAGCCTTTCCCAGTTATATGATATTAGATATCTACTTTGCATGGGCGGTGCTACGCCCACTGCTTCTATCATGCCCATTTTTTTGTTCGACTAATCACACAAAGAACCTATGGGGTCACGCAAAGCCACAAAGCTCTCTCTTTTACAGTACTCCAAATATTTGACATTTAATAGTTACTTTGCATGGGGAGCTCCACGCCCATTGGTGTGAACCCGCCAATTTTTTGTCTGACTACTCATACTAAGATCTGATGGTGTCGTGCAAAGTGCCAAAGCTTCCCTCTTTTAGTACACCAGTTATATGATATCATATATTTACTTTGTACGGGCGGTGCCACGCCCACTGCTCCGATCACGCCCATTTTTTGTCTAACTAATCATATGAATAACTTATGGGTTCACACAAAGTCCCAAGACTTTCACTATAACAGTACTCCAGATATATGGCATTTTATATTTTATTTGTATGGCAGGTGCCACGCCTATTGGTCCAATAGCGCCCATTTTTTGTCCGACTGCTCACATTAATAATAGGTGCCATCAGACAAATTTTAAAAGCTCTCTCTATCATAGTACTCGAGATATATAACATTGAATTATTACTTGTATGGGAGGTACCACGCCCACTTCTCCGATCCGGCCCATTTCCGGCGCGGCTACTAATATTAACAATAGGTGACCTCACACAAATTTGCAAAGCTCTCCCTGTCATGGTACTCAATATATGTATATGATATTAAAAATTTACTTTGTGTGGGAGGTGCCACGCCCACTAAAAATATTAAAAAAATTATAGCCTATAGCACTTCCCATATCCGCAGTAAGACTTTGTGAAAATTTCAGGAAGATCAGATGGCTAGTTACGGAGATTACCCCCTACAAACAAACAAACAAACAAACAAACAAACAAACAAACAAACACACATTACCTCTTTATTATATTAGTATAGATTATATTATATTATATTATATTATATTATATTATATTATATTATATTATATTATATTATATTATATTATATTATATTATATTATATTATATTATATTATATTATATTATATTATATTATATTATATTATATTATATTATATTATATTATATTATATTATATTATATTATATTATATTATATTATATTATATTATATTATATTATATTATATTATATTATATTATATTATATTATATTATATTATATTATATTATATTATATTATATTATATTATATTATATTATATTATATTATATTATATTATATTATATTATATTATATTATATTATATTATATTATATTATATTATATTATATTATATTATATTATATTATATTATATTATATTATATTATATTATATTATATTATATTATATTATACTAGATGTAACCCGGTGCGCTTCGCTACACCCTCCCCCTCCCCCCCCCTTCCGAATTGTTACGAAAAGGCTCACGCAAGTCCCAAGGCTCTCACTAACACAGTAATTCAGATATATCACATTTAATATTAAGTTTGTATAGGGGTACCATGCGCATTTGTCCAATCCCGCCCATTTTTTTGTCTGACTACTCACGTTAATAATAGATGACCTAAGATAAATTTTCAAAGCTCTCTCTATCATAGTACTTTATATATATGATATTAAAAATTTACTTTGAATGGGAGGTGCCACGCCCACTAAAAATATTAAAAAAAATACAGCCTGTAGCACTTCCGATATCCGCAGTAAGAATCAGTGAAAATTTCAGGAAGATCAGATAAGTCGTTACGGAGATTACCTCCTACAAACAAACAAACACATTACCTCTTTAATTCTTTTTTTTTTGAATATGTTTTTTGTTTTCGCGATTTTTGATTTTGACAATATATTTTCCACGACAAATCACATTGATAACTAATGTACTTGTCAAAAGACTGTAGCTTTCGTAGTACATCATATTTTTGATATAGGAGGTGCCACGCCCACTTATCCCATCCCGCCCAATTTTTATTGGACTACTCATATTAATATCTGAGGGACTCGTGCAAAATGTCGAGCCTTTCCCAGTTATATGATATTAGATATCTACTTTGCATGGGCGGTGCTACGCCCACTGCTTCTATCATGCCCATTTTTTTGTTCGACTAATCACACAAAGAACCTATGGGGTCACGCAAAGCCACAAAGCTCTCTCTTTTACAGTACTCCAAATATTTGACATTTAATAGTTACTTTGCATGGGGAGCTCCACGCCCATTGGTGTGAACCCGCCAATTTTTTGTCTGACTACTCATACTAAGATCTGATGGTGTCGTGCAAAGTGCCAAAGCTTCCCTCTTTTAGTACACCAGTTATATGATATCATATATTTACTTTGTACGGGCGGTGCCACGCCCACTGCTCCGATCACGCCCATTTTTTGTCTAACTAATCATATGAATAACTTATGGGTTCACACAAAGTCCCAAGACTCTCACTATAACAGTACTCCAGATATATGGCATTTTATATTTTATTTGTATGGCAGGTGCCACGCCTATTGGTCCAATAGCGCCCATTTTTTGTCCGACTGCTCACATTAATAATAGGTGCCATCAGACAAATTTTAAAAGCTCTCTCTATCATAGTACTCGAGATATATAACATTGAATTATTACTTGTATGGGAGGTACCACGCCCACTTCTCCGATCCGGCCCATTTCCGGCGCGGCTACTAATATTAACAATAGGTGACCTCACACAAATTTGCAAAGCTCTCCCTGTCATGGTACTCAATATATGTATATGATATTAAAAATTTACTTTGTGTGGGAGGTGCCACGCCCACTAAAAATATTAAAAAAATTATAGCCTATAGCACTTCCCATATCCGCAGTAAGACTTTGTGAAAATTTCAGGAAGATCAGATGGCTAGTTACGGAGATTACCCCCTACAAACAAACAAACAAACAAACAAACAAACAAACAAACAAACAAACACACATTACCTCTTTATTATATTAGTATAGATATATATATATATACATATTTTTATAATTATATTTTCTTTTATATATGAAACCAAATATTATACTTTAAAATCAATCTAAAAAAAAAAAAAAAAAACATTTCATACATTTTTAGCAATTTTGCAATTATATGAAGCCTTTTTATAATTTTCTTCATTATTAAATTGTGTTTTAGCAAAGCTTAATAATTCAGATGTAGATTTTAATTACTCAGTTTTTAGCTTTATTATTATCATTATCATTATTATCACATACATATAGTTTTTTTTTTGAGAAATATAATAACGACTTCATTTTTGCCCTACATGGTATAGAGTTGATAAAGTATCTTTTACGAGAGCTAAGGAATATAATGAATCAAACTTAATGATCTGATTTCTTTTTAACAGCTAAATAAAAAAAAAAGAGTTACACCAACATCATCCTCATTCCATGCTGGGCCCATCTCTGGAACAAGGAAACAGAACAACAACAGAAAAAAAAAATTGTAAGTTAAATCATTTCATTATATTAACTAAGGGCTCACTAAATAAGTTTTTACAAGAGAGTCGGTCGATTCCATGACGTTTCGGTTTTTTTTTTATTTTCCTCTTCATCTTGCAAAACTTTGGTGTTCATATATTTCTCAATTTTTTTTTACGCTATATAAACAAAGATAGAATTGTAAACCCAGCACAAATTTATTATATATAATGTTAGCACTCAATAAAATTGTATTTTGTTGAATTTGAATTAAACATGAAAAATTAAAATCTTTTGAATCTTTTGGGGAGTGACATCCGAAATAACACCATCTATCATGCGTAAGTAACAGTTATAGATTATTTTTTTTAAGGGACAATCGGTAAAATACAGGGTAATCAGATTGTCATAGGTGTCGGACGTAGTGTCCACTGGGAGGGAAAAGTTTACCCTAAATGGCACAAAACCAAGCCATTGTACACCATTATTTTAATTATTTAATTACTACCTATCAGGTAGTTATATGTTTACACGCAAAAAAAAACGGGATTAGAGCACCTTACCCAACTCCTTAGAGCTAGCTGGGGGAGCAGCCGCGCGTAACAATGTCACACCGAGGATGATTGAAGCAAAATCAAAAATTTTAGATTTTGCTCGCTTGACGTGCGATTTTGATGTGTGTATATCGTTAATCGTCGTGCATGGTCTCATTTTTGATGTGACTGAAACAATGTCGGAAGAAAAGAAAAACGTGTTAGAATTGATAGAAGTTTACCGGTCGCTGCCTGCACTTTGGGATGTGAAAGAAGAACAATATTAAATTTTAATGGAAACCTATAAAAAACAATAACCAAATGTTGAAAAAAAAAATTTCACAAAAAAAAATTAATGCGCTGCGAACCAACTTCAGACGACAATTAAAACGCAAACGAGATTTGGAAAAAAGTGGTGGCGGGGTAAACGACTCATTTGCAACAACGCTTTATTATTTGGACGCGCTGCATTTTTTAAATGATATTGAAACCCCAAGCTCATCAAAAAGTACATTTCAAAAAAGTACACATTACGGTTTATTTTATTACATTAAATTTATTGTAAAAGTTATTTGCCTTTTTTTAATTTTCATTTAAAATGCCATGACAGTTGCCCTCCATTGTTAAAAAAAAATCCATAAGTGAATCCCTAACTTGTTTTCCGGAATTAGAAAAATTTCTGGCCACTGTGTTTTGTAATGGTGTCATCTCTGACACCCCACTCTCTATTCCATTCGCCATTCTTTCGTCTTCCATATAAAATAGTTCGCTACCACAAGCTTCACGCGTTTTTCTCCTAAAAAAATTATACAAATAGCAGCAGGTTAGCACAATAATGTTTACTTCCTCCGGTTCCAAGTTTATTGCTTTTTGTACAATTCCAAAGCGTGCACTCAATATGCCAAATGCATTTTAGACAACTCGACGCGCTCGGCTCAAACGATAATTTAATACTTTTTGTTCCTCTATTAAGCCAATTTGTGCAAATGGTTTCATAAAGTTCTCCGTTAATTGGAAAGCATCATCTCCCACATAGGCGAATGGGAGCACCCTTTTTGCCGCAAGGCGCTAACTCCGGACTTGTAATATTTAATCGATTTTCATAAAAATCTTCACCGAAGGCTGTGTGACGAAAGACTCCATCATCAGAAATTCTGCCATTAATGCCAACATCTGCGTTAACAACGGCTATAAGAACCACGCTGAAGAACTTTTTATAGTTGCAATAAAAAGAAACGGAACCGTGCGGCTTTCGAATAGCCACATGCTTCCTGTCCATAGCGCCTAGGCAGTTGGGAAAATTCCAATTGGTGTAAAAATCATTCGCGACGGTCTTCCACTCCTCTTGAGTTTGTGGTACCAGAAATTTGAAGATAACTTTATTAACTTTAAACTTTATTAATTTTTTCTTTTAATTTTAAACTACGTAAATGTTTTTCTTTTAAAAATCCAATGAACCTTAATAAAAAAAGAAGAAAACCAATCCCATCGATGGCCTTGTTTTTCTAGCAACTGAAAGTTTAAAAAAAACCAGCAGATTCCAGTTACCACCATGCGAGTCTATGGCAGATAAGCTTACAAAATGGACCGAAACCAGCGAATTTTTGCCGAAAAAACAATAAGTGATGTTCTGATCAATGGAGAGCTTGGTCTACTTAATTTTAATACTTGTTCAATTAATACAAGCACCCTATCATATATAAATTGTTCACCAACGATAAAAAGTTCTTCAACGCCTATAAGCTTATCTCCTGCAGGCTTATCTCCTTCAATAATATATATAAATAAATCATCACAAGAATCGATGCCCGCAAATTATATATTCCAGGATCCTCTTAGTCCCGTGCCGGCAGACGTTTTGTCTAGATTTTCAACATACCGTCATCCAAAACAACACCTACTACTAAATGTACCAATAAAAAATTACGAAAACTATGAAACGCTTCAAGAGTATCCTGCTGAAAAAAGTCAATCATCTATGAGCCTAAGCACATTTTATTCCTCTTTTGATGAAAATAGTTTGTAAATTTACCTTAAATAAAAATAAAAATATGTAAAAAAATGTACTCACTTTTATATATTCTTTTAATTTTGTCATAATTGCTTCACATGTTTCAAATACTATTTTTAAAATAGCACAGGAAGACACCGCGCTTGAAAATTTTAGGTTTTCAAAATTACGTCCACTAAAAAGAAATCGTAGGGTTGTTGATAATCGAAGGCTAGCCGGAATAGATTTGCGCATGTTGATGTCCTCTTTCTGAATTTGTGGTCCAACCAACTTCAATAAACCATCGTAAGTGGTACTATCCATTCGTAAAAAAGTTTTAAAATCATTTTCCGAGGCCACTCTTAATTCAGCCATTAAGTTTTCATTGGTAAATTCATTCCTTTTTTAAAACCATTCCCTCATCCAGATACGTTCCTTTTTCTTTTTTTGGATTTTCTTTTTCTTTTAAGCACACTGCCAAAACTGCCACAAGTGTATCGTCCGCTACCGACATGGTGTTTAAAGCACAAAATCAAATACCAAATGTATGATTGAAGAGCTATGCAATATCGTGTAAGAGAAAAGCTTCATGCACACATACACACGATGTATATTGGCTATCCACGTAGCTGGTCTATTAGTAGTGAGGAGCTGCTAAGGACGAGTGTTACGCTAATCATCTAGCGTTGATTGAAAAAATAAATTAGTCGATAAAATAGAGCTCTATAATGTCAAAAATGGACTGAAAGTTGGGTTGGTCGAATGTGCTACTGCAAAGCCAGGCGAGTAATAAAATTGTGTTCCATAATTATTCGCAAGGATTGTGTAAACATCTATGCGCTCAGAGGGGGGGTTAAAATCCAATTTCACAATACAATCACAAAAACAGCGTAGGAAAAAACGGAGTGTGGTATATGTAAGTGTATTGGTGTATTTAGTAAGCAGAACCGCCGAGTTCGCTGTCTGTTTAGGAAAATCACATATCTTTTTCGTTAATATTAAATATTCAAGCTATTGTGCTGTGAGTTTAACATGTTCACAAACTTAAAGAGTTGTTTTTTTTTAAATATTCAAGTATATATTTGCTATTGACAGAACTTTTTAGTCAGCAGAACCGCCGAGTTCGCTGTCTGTTTAACAAAATCACAAATCTTTTTCGTTAATTTTAAATATTCAAGTGTATATTTGCTATTGACAGAACTTTTTTAGTAAGCAGAATCGCTGGGTGTGCTGTGAGTTTAAAAAGCTAAATACTAGGAAATCTTTGAAGAAGTTGTAATTTCCAGTGTTGAAGTTTTATTTAAAGAATAACAGCATTTTATTTATTTTAATCACGAATGATTAATGATTTATTAATAGTTCAAGAATCAAGAATGATAACGAATGCTTATCATGAATGCTTACAACCAAATGTAATCATAATAATGATTAATAATAATTTTACATTTCTTTCTTACATACAAATTAATATTACTAACGTTATTGTCTATAATGGGCTACATTTACTCATTTAGTCATTCTCTCCATGCATACCTATTTTTGTCAGCATTATTTGAGTTTGTCCAATCGTCAATTGTCGTGTCATCAGTTTGTTTAAATGGTATCAATATTATTGCTACAATTTGTAATGTAAAACAAATTTAGATACTCATGTTTAATGTTATTTAATATTTGTTTACAGAATATTTGGTTGTGACCTAATATTTGTCAAATACCAAACATTCTTTATATATGCGTCACTCATAGTTATGCATAGTTCTTGTGTACAGTGAATCACAATAGGTTGTGTTTACACTAAGTAACGACACGTTTTCGCACTATGCTGGGGCAGAACTCAGCGTGCCAGGGTTCGTTACACTTATTTTGTATTTTTCCGACGGATTAAAACACACACCACTTTTGTTCCTTTTTCACACAACGTACTTTATTTATTAACCGTTTATGTAGCCAACTACTGTCGATAGTCGTTAGTCTACGTCGTTCGGTTCGTAATGTGGTGGCCAGATGTCCCGCCTGACTTCTGGTGCAGGGCACCTTTTTATTGCTGGGGGTATGGCCTATAGCAGACAAGATAGTTTTTTAGTTTAATAGTATTTATTTTATTTATGCTTCAGCTCTATCTAGGAGCTGAGTCTTTTAATGCTAAATTATTAATTGATTGATTGATAAATTATTAATGAGTAATTGATTATAAAAGGTTCTTCTTTATATACATATTTTCAACCTATATTAACAACAACAATGTGTTACCTGCACTTGGGTCAGCATAAACATAAGTGTGCCAGCGTAACAACAACATACAATAAGAATATACGCAGTCATACAATGTTTTGTAAATGCAGTGGTCAACAATATTGATATTTGTTATTTCCGCATTTGCAAACATTGTACGCTATGCAGTGTGGGTATTATACAGCACACTACGAAAGTCGTGTTACGCTACAGGCCTTTCTGGGTCGAGCGAACTATAACGGGGTGATCGTCTGGTTAATGTTGGTGGACAATCTTTTAACCAACGACGCCGGTCCCACTCGGCGCACAGTATGCCTTGTTCAGTCGATGACGGAAACCCAGAGTATTCGATTGACCACGGTTATACTCGGAGCGCTATCTCTGTTTCGTCTGGCTCGGGCAGAGGGCGAAATCACCTGGTTGACGTTTGTAAGACGAACATCAACCGACAGTGACAATACCAGGTGGCAACCAGTACGGCTTGTGCAATCGATGGTGGAAACCCAGATCTTTCCATTGACAAGGGGGGTACTTAGAGTGGTAGTTGTCCACGTGAGTACACTGGGTAATGCTCACTGGATTAATGTTGTAGAACAATCTTTTTATCCCAAGTGACTATACCTTAGCGTTTAGTAAGTAATATTCAACTGATAATGGAAACCCAGATCTTTCAGTTGAATACGACCTTACCTTGTGGCCATCCACTGGCTAATTCACTAATTCTGACAATTGCTCTTCCTTTTATACTGTTTTTTCAACTACACAATTAGAGCTTTATCTTTAGTAACATTTTCACCATCGCTAACCATATGGTGTATGTTAGAGCGGTGAAAGCGCTATGTTGCTAACATACTTGTTGCTTGTGTCGGTCGTACTGTTAAGCTCTGTTTATACATGTTGACATAGGCATTAAATTTATAATTAGAATTCATTGACGACATGTTAACTACATTTTCTAAACTAATTGTGATGTTAAGCCAGGTCCGTTAATTTGTACTTTCCAAAGTAATATTAAAATAAGTTAAAGTAATATTAATAGGCATAATTAGAAATAATATTGTATTATTGAAGTAATATAAGCAATTTCAATATAAAACTTAAATGTAAAAAGTAATTCACAAAGTAGTATTAATATTATAATATAATATGATAATATAATATTGTATTGTATGATTTAAAAAAAATAATTCACAAAGTGATATAATATTGTAATACAATGTGGTAAGATAATATTGTATTGTATGATTTTTAAAAAAAAAGTAATTCACAAAGTAATATTAATATTGTAATATAATATTGTAATATAATATGGTATTGTCTGATTAAAATGGTATAGCTATACTTCACCGGTGGTCGATGATCACCTTGTGGGGTGGAAACGAGCGTTACGACTTTCACTCGTCACACGGCCCCTCCTCCTTGGTAAGTAGTGAACGTATCCGGTATCTTCCGTTCCGGTCTATCTGAATCCGATAGGGGGTGCCAGCCACAATCTTTTTAAACCGCAGTGCGATGAATGGCTTTCGTTGGATAGCTGCTTCTACCAGCTGGATTGCATTGTGTGGTATCCCAGTGGTATCGCTGTCGGGCTGGTGTGGTTGGGGTAGATCGGCTGTGGCGTTGTCGGTGGTAGAGCTGCTGTCTACTACAGGCATTGGTAGTGTCTTCGGTACTGTGACAGCTGGTGCTGATGAGACAGACGCATAGTAGGTGATGTCGTGACCCGAATGGTGTCTGATGATGATGATGAAGTAGGTGAAGGTGATGGTGCCACGGATGAGGAGGATGTCGATGTCAATTGGCTCTAGCCATTTTGGTCTGGTGGGGGTGACGCATTCGTCGGAACCTTGGACCGTCTCGTCGGCGGGCCGTGTAGATACTAAAATGCTGCTGCGCTTCATGTCAGTCCGCGTGATTGACCGAGAAGGTGAGTTGTTGTTGTTGGTGTTACTACGGTCAATTGGTTGGGGCGTTATAGACCGTATTCCGCCATAAGTCAAAGCCCCCATTTATGGCATCTGGTTGGACATGAGGACCAGAACTTGTACCGTCATGGTTCGTTCATAGCAGCTATAACCGAGGTGTGGGTATGACCGGTTACGTTGCGTCATAATACACAACTCCTTTCTGACTGGTGGTATCGGTGGGTGGTAATCTTCATTATCGCTGTCTAGTGATGGTGGTGAACGCGGCGGTAGGGGTGACGGTGGTGTGCGCAACCGGTGATCAACCGTGCGGTCATGGTCTGCGTTGTAGTGTGTTTGATAAGTCGAAGTTATCCTACTTCAGTACGGTAACTTTAATGGTAACCTTGAACCATTTATATGTAACAATATCCGCACACACCAAACTTAAAGCGTGAGAAATGCATTGCTTGCATTTCAACACATGTAAAATAGTTCTATTTATCTTCATGAGAATTAGCAAGCTAAGCTAATTCTCAAACATACATATACTTAAAAATACTAACCTAGAGTTAATAAAAATAAAATACTAACATTAAATAAATAAACGTTGAACATGAACAGTCGCACGAGCGGCTGTTCTAAACAAAAACAAAAGTGTTTAAATAAAATAACAAATAAAATAAAAACTCATCACATGGCGATCCTGGTGGTTTATTATTGGTGCCATAGGTGGCAGGGTAGGTGGTTGTTGACTCGGTGAGACCTCGGGTTGTGATGTGGTTGGCGGACTCCAGGAGGAGTACCGTGGAGAACCAGGGTGGTTCATTGGGATGCTATCGGCGTCTGCCTGTGGTGGACATTCTTGTGTGGACATCCGGTAGCACTTCGGCTCGCGTGGAGTGAAGAGATGTGGTGGATCGGTAGTGCTGGGTCGCTTATTGGGGTGACCTCGGGACTTGCCTCTGGTGGTGCTAGGCATCGGCTCGGGATCTATATAGATGGTCCTCGGTCGCTTAGCCTGTTCATGCTCTAAGTTGCGGCGGAACCGTTGTCGTGCCTGTTCGAATCGATCAGCCATCTCATACATTCAAGGGTAAAATTCGTTTGTAGTTGAACTAATGATAGAAAAAGAAAGATAGGAAATACAACAGGATTAGTGAGGGAAATAATGTGTATTTAAGTTGTGTCCCTGACTAACTATGGTAGCTTTTCAGAGCTCCTACGTGAGCAGTCACTGTGTCACGTTCGTTTTTACCCTGTAGTCTGACTATTACGGGTGTTAAAAAATCGGTGACCACATAAGGGCCGTCAAACTTGGGTGCTAGCTTCGCCGTAAACTAATCGTGAGCTTTAGAAAGGGGGTGTTGTCGTACTAAA
This sequence comes from Cordilura impudica, assembly GCA_963682025.1. Lineage (NCBI taxonomy): Eukaryota > Metazoa > Arthropoda > Insecta > Diptera > Scathophagidae > Cordilura > Cordilura impudica. The sequence goes on from OY821522.1 coordinate 45,954,250, forward strand.
ATAGACTCTCCCACTTTTGATGTCCAGACCCGTCGTCTGAGGTTGTAGTGCCGCTTTTGATCTTGGCTGGCCTTAACTAGATTTGTTTTCACTAATTTGAAAATTTCGTGTAACTCGTTTGCTCGTTCGGTTGGACTGAGGTTTCGTGCCCGGGTTCCTACTGTAACCTCATCGTATAACGCCTTAGGCAGACGGGGTTCTTGTCCCTGGTGAGGTGTGCTGGAGAATATCCCGTAGACTCGGCCGTGCTAGTGTTAATTGCCAGCATAATTTCCGGTAGTAATTCATCCCAGGTCTTACGACTGTGGCTGGAAAACTGCGCGATGATGGTTCGCCCGTTCGGTTGGGTTTTCCTGTGGAGTGCAGGGTGCAGTAAATTGCTGTCGTGTACCGATCGTACCATATCGGCTTATAATCCGTTCACGGAGCCCTTTGATTAAATTTTCGGCCGTGGCCTTACACAATAGGATCAATTCGCTCCATTTTGAAAATCGGTCGAATAGGACCAATAACATGGTGTTGCCATGTTTGGATCGCGGAAGTGGACCTACGAAATCCGCAAATGTGGTGGCCCAAGGCTCCTCTGGGACTCGGCTGAGCATTTCCCCAGCAGGCCGCTGTTGGGAGACTGTTTTTGGCACGACTAGCACTGACGTATGTATTGGGCAATATTTCGGAACATACCTCAGCAGTAGTTTAGGTTTGCGGTCCTATTCATGGTTTTACGTATTCCCAGGTGTCCGGCGGTAACATCACAGGTTTTCCTGTAGTACGCGGCCTCTCATGTTACTGGCCACACACAGTTTCCACGGTGTCCTATCTTCGTCATTTAAATGTCGGCATACTTATTTGGCTGGTCCCGAACCTCTTGAATACCTTTGGTGAGCCAGGCGCATTTACTTGGTGTTGTTGCGACGTTGGTGGAATAAAGCAACTCCATTGGTTGTCGCGACAATGCGTCAGCTACCACATTCTGCCGACCTTGTCGGTATTGCACGGAATACTTATGCTGTTGAAGCTCTAATGCCCATCGGGCGAGTCTCCCCGTCGGGTTTTCGTCCTTTTCTGTAGGTGAGTAGTTTTTCTCTGCCGGGTTCAGGTGTCTGCTAGCGTAAGCAATGACTCTTTCCGTACCTCCAGTTCTTGGGTTAGCACTGCTCCCAGACCATGATCACTGGCGTCCGTTTGTAGAGTAAAGGGCTCCGAAAAGTCTGGGCAGGCTAGGACTGGAGCTTCGGTTCATTTCATCTTCAATGAATCGAAGGCCTGTCGTTGCTCCATACCCCATTTCCAATGTTTCCCTTTCTTGAGCAGGGAGGTTAGTGGCTGTGATAGACGTGCAAATGCCGGGACGAATCGTTTATACCACGATGCAACGCCGAGGAAACTTCTTACCTCTTTGATGTTGGTTGGCGCTCGCATGGTGGTGATGGCTAATACTTTATCTGGATCTGTTTTTATGCCGTCTCTGCTGACTACGTGGCCCAAATATTTGGTCTCCCTTTTGAAGAATTCATATTTCTCTGGGTTTGTACGAAGGTCGGCTCGACGGAGTCGTCGAAACACTTCTCGTAGATTCTCCGAGTGTGATTGTAACGTTTGGCCAGTGACAATTATGTCATCCAGATAAGCGAAAGCATGTGGTTCCATATCCGGATCAATGACGGTATCCAATGCTCGTTGAAACGTGGTCGGGGCGGAGTGGAGGCCAAATGGCATTACTCGCCACTGGTATAGCCCACGTCCGGTGACGGCGAAAGCGGTGTATTTCTTACTGGATTCTGCCATAGGGATTTGCCAGTAGCCGCCCTTCAAATCGATGCTACTGATGTACTTAGCATGGCGTAATCGGTTTAAAATATTATCAATTCGTGGTAAAGGATGTGCACCGGGTACTGACCTGAGATTTAATTGTCGGAAATCCATACATGTTCTCCATGTGCCATTCTTCTTTTTGGTTAGCGTAATCGGGAAACTATAGGGACCGTGTGATGGTTCTATGCAGCCCTGTGCAATGAGCTTATTCACCTCCGCGTCGATTATGGCCTGCATGGCAGGGTTGCGTGGTGCATATCTGATTTTGATGGGGCGGTCGTCCTTCATCACAATGGTGTGTTGTGCTATGTGGGATGGGCCGTTGACATCTCGGAACTTAGGGAGCTCCATTTCAAGGAACTGATTGATCAGCTGCTGGTCGCTATGACTATGTTCCGCGATGGTGTAGGGTCTCCCTCTGTCGGTTGACTCAGTAGTTGTATCATATTCTGGATTTTTCGTACCATGGTACGGTTGGGTTGTATTCATCAGGCTAACGGTTAAACTTGGTTAACTGGAGTCATACACTGGACGGTCAACCCCGCACAATTCAGCGTCGTGTTGAATTTAGGTAAGAAATCCAAACCAAGGATGATGTCTTCATAAAAATCTGGCATCAGAAGGAAGGTACAGGTTGTGGTCCGGTTCCCAAGGGTAACGGTGTAGTTAGCAGCGGTTGTTATAAGTTTTTTTTGGAGCCGTCGGCCAAATTATATTCATATCGGTCGTGAGGTTTATGGTGGGTTTTTCCAAAATATTTGCAAATTCACTTTTTATAAAACTGCGGGAGGCTCCTGTGTCTAATATAGTGGCCGTGATCCGCTTTTCTTCGCAACGTAGGTGTGTATGGTTTGCTGGGGTTTGTGTTTTCGGAAGATCGCCCGCCCTCAGTCGTGACGACTTCCGCTTGCGTTTCCCGACGTGAGGTTGTGTGAACTAGATTTTGTGGACGTCTATTTACAATCCAAACAGCGCAGCGCCTCTCTATTGTTTGGCCCTTGTGGAAAATTTTGTCTTGGAGTTCCGTGGGTCGCTCATGACGGTTCTACCTGTCCTAAATAAACGAGATAACTTTTCTTCTCCGGTCAAGTTGGAATGTCGCATTAAGTTTTGTAGCACTAACGCATAATCTTTGAATGTTTCGCGCGGTCTTTGGGTGCGTGTTCTAATTTCATCTTCCAGCTTCTCGAAGTACTTTGACGGGAGGAAAAATTCCAGGAAATCCTCCTTGAATGTCTGCCACGTCTGCCAATGTCGGTTATTATTTCGATACCATATGCCGGCCTTAGCTCGCAGAAACTGGGGCATAATCTTCGGCACACGGTCCAAGGGGACACCGTACATATCCGCTAGCTCTTCGATGCGTTCAACAAATCCCAACGGGTCTTGTTCGCCATTATAATGTTGCATTTACGGATCTGGTCGATTATTCTTATAGCTGACTCTGTCATGGTAGGTGCTCCAATATGAACGGCAGCCGCGGTGGTCTCGTTTTTTACTGGTGAAGGGCACCGCCTTAGTTCGCTGTCATCTGGAGTCGATAAAGCGTCATGGTAATCCTTGGAGGTTGTAGGCACTGTGAGGCTTGGTGGCTTGGGAGTCGGTTCATATTTCTGTTGCAATTCTAGCAGCCGTTGCTTCTGAGCCTCGTCATGGTCGGTGGTGATAAATTTAGTCAACCGCCGCACAGTGGACCATATTTTGAGAAGGCGGCCAAAAATCATTTTTTTTTTGTTACCGATTTTAAAGTTATGTTATTTATTTGAAAGTAAATACTAGTAAACCTCGGGAGGCAAAAATTGCGACTCTATCTCAACTATATCACAGCGAACAGGGTCTTCGAAAATGGGCTTTCTCAGTATTTTGCTAAAATTAAAAATTTCTTTGTAAATTTTTATTTTTGAATGACTGTAACTTTTTTGATTTAAAAGATTTTGAAGTGAAATAAATTTTGTATAATTTTGTGGCTCCCATACTATTAATGTTAAAAATGTAAAATTTTTAAAATAGGTCCAAATTTTCCCAAAATCTCCTACTTAATAGAGCATAACTTCTGCCAGTCAAAAGCAGTCAGAAAAAATCTTGCACTCTTCTATAGTCCGAACCCTCCCCTATACTCCTATACCCCATTATACACCCGCCAGTTTCCGCCGGTGTGCACCAGAACAATTTTTCTGACCCAAGGTTAGATATTTTCTGTAAAATTTATGAATACAAAAGTTGTCCACTATGTGGTTAGGATATATTAAGTTTGAGGTGATGTTTGTAACTGCCAAAAATATTAGACCTTTATCCATCTTTTATTATACGGATCGACTCAAAAACACTTTCTGAGTCGATTAAACGATGTCCGTCCGTTAGTCTGAGTGTTATGAATACAAAAGTTGGTCGTACCGGTGCACCGCGGTGTATTTTTTTGTGTGTCAGTAGAGTTGTCAGGAGTTGTTATATACTTATAAAAAAGGGTTGAGATATAATGCGCTTAATTGTTACAGGTACACTTACATAGGTATCTTTCAAAAACATTAATAGTCTGAATTAGAGTTATATAGTTTAAATACCTGACAAAATGGGAAACAATTTAAATAACAGGTAAATGGTAAAAAAAAAAACTATTGCGACATAGCCCTTTAAGATATGAGCAGGTATGCTTCACCTTTTAAAAGGGGTTAGGGTGTGGGTTTTTTATGCTTCTAAAAGTGGTAATAAAAGATAAAAATTTGTAAATGGTAAAAAAAAACTATTGCGACATAGCCCTTTAAGATATGAGCAGGTATGCTTCACCTTTTAAAAGGGGTTAGGGTGTGGGTTTTTTATGCTTCTAAAAGTGGAAATAAAAGATAAAAATTTGTAAATGGTAAAAAAAAAACTATTGCGACATAGCCCTTTAAGATATGAGCAGGTATGCTTCACCTTTTAAAAGGGTTAGGGTGTGGGTTTTTTATGCTTCTAAAAGTGGTAATAAAAGATAAAAATTTTTATTTTACATAATTGCAAGAAAGAGTATTTATAATATTGTTTCCCCAATTATTATTCATTACAATTTGTGCAATGGCTAAGTACTGTTACAGAGATCTGGCAGATATTTATTTTCAACGAAATGATGTAGACGATGTAATTTTGCACATAGGGAGCAACGACTTCTTTAAGAATTGTAACCTAGAAGACATTGAAATGCACAAAGGAAAAATTACTAATTTTGCATCGAATTTGAAAAGACGGTACATTGAATGCTCTCATAGCAAGGCAAAGATGTATAAACGTTACCAAAACTTGTTAATAAAGGAACTTATTTTTGAGAGTGCATCTACAACTGCCAACGAAAGTGGAAAAAAGGGTCGACCAGCAAAACCAATTGACGGATGTAGTGAAAGATCTCGAAGGCGCAAGCTGGAGAATATCAATGACGAAATTTCTCAAAGAATTATTAAGGATTAATTTTCGCACCAAATTCAACCAACCCAAAATAAAAAAAATAAAATTGAAATAATTGAAAAAAGCGAGCCCAAGGCGCACAAAGAGGATTTTGAAAAGCATTCCTACACCAATTGAAGATAAGAAATTTACGCTGGAAGAAGCGTTCGTCCTATTTTTGGATTTGAAATTGACCAAAAATCAATATAAGGAATTGCGGAAGCGAACCAATGAAAAGAATTGTGGGATTTTTCCAGAGTATCGAGATTTAGTTTCTGCCAAAAAAGAATGCTTACCTTCACAATCTGCTATTAGTGTCACTTCAACATCAGCTGAAATAAAATTGCAAGATCTCCTTGAACATACAGCAGAACGATTGCTAAATACGTTTGATACTGATCATTTTAAAAAAATTGGTAATGGCAGCATTACTTTAATTTCTAAATGGGGATGTGAAACAATGTGTGTCAGAAACAATACAAGCAATGTAATGCTGAAAATTCATCAGATGCTAATTTATTTATGGTATCTTTCGATCCATTGCGCTTAACAAAAAGGTATAGCGTCTTAGAGCCGTCAACTAGTAGAGCAACAGAAATTGATATATGGAAAAATGAAATTCCTTCTTCAACAAAGTATTGCAGACCAATAAAATTTGCATTCAAAAAGGAAACCGAATATGTCACAACTGAAGAAGTTCAAAAAATAAAAGATCAAATTAAGGAACTTCAACCAGTAATATTTAAATTTGATGACCAAGACACTGAAGTACATTTTAAAATGTGTCTCACAATGACTGTTGGAAAAGTTGCATAAGCTTTCATTGGAACAAAGTCAACGTCAAGCTGCATTATATGCCAAAAGACATCAAGTCAATAAAGCCAACCCCCACCAGAAGACGATAGTTTTAAGGAAGCCTACGAATTTGGAATGTCCCCTCTTCATGCTAGAATACGTTTCATGGAGCATATTCTTAAATTGGGTTATGATTTGGAATTTGGTCCGTTATGCGAAACAGTGAGAAAAAACAAAGAAAATGAAGAAAAAAGAAAGCAAAAAAAAAACAAATTCAACAAAAATATCTACAGCTAGGCCTCGTAATCGACCAACCAAAACAAGGGGAAGGAAACACAAATGATGGAAATACTGCAAGGAGATTTTTTTCCGGCAACAGCAGCATCTATCACAGGTGTAGATCATGAATTAATAAGACGATTCAAAATCAAATTCAAGTTCTAGCATGCAGCAGAAAGATAAATGCAAAAAAATTTGGAGAGTACGCCAATAAAACAGCTATACTTTATTATGAAAAATACTCTTGGAGATATATGCCATCCACAGTTCATAAAATTTTGTACCATGGGGAACAAATAATTCAAAACAATATGCTACCAATAGGAGATCTATCTGAACAAGCGCAAGAAAAAACGAACAAAGACTACAGATACTTTCGCGAGCACAACACAAGGAAAATGTACAGATGTTGTCCTAATGAAGACCTTATCACTATTTTGTTGTGCACTTCAGATCCATATATGTCAAACATTCGTCAAAAATGGAAAACTACCTCTATTAAATTAGACGAAGAAGCTAAACAACTTCTAGAAGATGAAAGTCGAGGCTAATAAGAAGAAATTTTTACTAAAATTGGTTGATTTAAAGTACTTTTTCATTACACTAACAATTAGTTACACTTTTTTTATATAGTTTAAAAATTTTCTTGATTTAAAAACTTATATATTTTGTAAATTTACAATAAAAATTGTTATATTTCATAAATTTACCATAAAAATTGTTATAGATATTTAAAAAGACAATAAAAAAAAAATTTAACTAAAGCAAAAACATACGAGTTTTTCATTGAAACTGCTTAATAAATTATATTCTAACTCGGGATCTTTAAAAAAAAAAAAAAAAAAAAAACCTTTGGCCCTTGTGCGCATTAGGACTAAAAAGTTTACGGGGGCCAAAGTTTGGCATTTTCTGAAAAAATTAACTTAAAAAATTGTTAAAAAGTATTAGTTGTAAAATTAACTGAAAAAATAAGACATTATTTTAAAAAAACCTTTTTTTACCTTTTAACACTTCACTTTTGTACTAAAATTCAACTACAAATGAAAATGTATTTTAAACCCTCCGTAATTTTTTTATTTTCGATCGAGAATTACGTTTTATAGCAAAACTTAAAGGCTAAAGTCTCACCTACCAAACAAAAAAACGTATATCAAAATTCCAATCCAATCAAAAGTTATAGATTTTTGACCGCCTTCTCGTCAAATGGTCCACTGTGCGCCGGCGTAGATCCTCCATGTTGCCGGTGAGTTCTCAGTTGAACTCTGCTGAATAGGTGAGCAGCTCTTCTCGTTTCAACGAGTATGCCCACGTGGTTCTGAGCATGTTGTCTGGGATATTTCTTTACACACAATATAGATGGGGTTATTTAGATTGGGTCCACTTCACGTCAGTTTTTATGAAACTGATTTTTAAATATGTTTTTTTTAAGGGGTTCTCTTTTTTTTTTTTTTTTTGATATACGTTTTTTCCCGATTTGTCAATAAATTAAGGTTCACACTTTTATTTTAAGAGAGACAATTTTTTTGAAAATAAATCGATATATTTATTAAGCAATTTGTTTTGTTTTTTTTTTTTTGTTTTAAACACTGTTCAGCGTTACTTTACTGATTTTATTTTGTTCTCAAATTCACTTTTTGGAATAAATTGTTTGAGGTTTTTCACTTTGATTTAATTGGCGTTGTTTCACATAAAAAAATAGTTTTTTTTTCTTTTAGAACATAGCGAGAGGTTTTATATTTCCGCCGTGGACAATATTTACGACCGTCCCTGCTCGGGCACCATTGTAACGACACGTTTTCGCACTATGCTGGGGCAGAACTCAGCGTGCCCAGGGTTCATTACACTTCTTTTGTATTTTTCCGACGGATTAAAACACACACCACTCTTATTCCATTTTCACACAACGAACTTTATTTATTAACTGTTTATGTAGCCAACTACTGTCGATAGTCGTTAGTCTACGTCGTTCGGTTCGTAATGTGGTGGCCAGATGTCCCGTCTGACTTCTGGTGCAGTGCACCTTTAAGTGCTGGGGGTATGGCCTTTCTGGGTCGAGCGAACTCTAACGGGGTGATCGTCTGGTTAATGTTGTAGGACAATCTATTAACCAACGACGCCGGTCCCTCTCGGCGCACAGTATGCCTTGCTCAATCGATGACGGAAACCCAGAGCATTCGATTGACCACGGTTATACTTGGAGCGCTATCTTTCTTTCGTCTGGCTCTGGCAGAGGGCGAAATGACCTGGTTGACGTTTGTAAGACGAACATCAACCGACAGTGACAATACCAAATGGCAACCAGTACGGCTTGTGTAATCGATGATGGAAACCCGTATCTTTCCATTGACAAGGGGGGTACTTGGAGCGGGTCCTAATTTTGTCTATCTCAAGCAAAAGGCGAAATTACCTATTTGACGTTTGTAAGACGAACATCAATCGACAGTGACAATACCAATTGGCAACCAGTACAGCTTGTGCAATCGATGATGGAAACCCGGATCTTTCGATTAACAAGGGGGGTACTTGGAGCGGTATTTGTCCACGTGAGTACACTGGGTAATGTTAACTGGACTAATGTTGTAGAACAATCTTTTTATCCCAAGTGACTATACCTTAGCGTTTAGTAAGTAATATTCAACTGATAATGGAAACCCAGATCTTTCAGTTGAATACGACCTTACCTTGTGGCCATCCACTGGCTAATTCACTAATTCTGACAATTGCTCTTCCTTTTATACTGTTTTTTCAACTACACAATTAGAGCTTTATCTTTAGTAACATTTTCACCATCGCTAACCATATGGTGTATGTTAGAGCGGTGAAAGCGCTATGTTGCTAACATACTTGTTGCTTGTGTCGGTCGTACTGTTAAGCTCTGTTTATACATGTTGACATAGGCATTAAATTTATAATTAGAATTCATTGACGACATGTTAACTACATTTTCTAAACTAATTGTGATGTTAAGCCAGGTCCGTTAATTTGTACTTTCCAAAGTAATATTAAAATAAGTTAAAGTAATATTAATAGGCATAATTAGAAATAATATTGTATTATTGAAGTAATATAAGCAATTTCAAATTAAAACTTAAATGTAACAAGTAAGAAAATTATAGTCGGTCTGACCGACTATACGATACCCTATACCATGCGTTTAGAAACCCTATCTCTTACGCCCAAGTAACTGGACATTGAAAATAAGCAAAAATTAATTTTTTTGGCTGCAGATATGAAAAAGTTCATATCGGATGCTATATCTATAAAGAGACTAGGTCCAAAAATGGACCGATCCTGATCATGTTTGGTAAAGTCTCTTGTATTTTGCAAAAATATATACAAACAAAATTTGAGAAGAATAAGTGCAATATTTTTGTTTTTTAATAGATTTAGGTGAAGATCGGGAAGCAGCTCTATGTGGGGTCAAAGGGATCATTTTTGGACTACTCATTAGTGGATGTAATGAACGCATACAAACCCAATTTGAGTAAGATCTATATGACAATTTGGATCTTATGGCAATTTATGTCGATTTCATATGGGTAATTTGTATGGGGGCTGGGTCTGAACATGGACCGATTCTCACCAATTTCAACAGCGTTCATCCCATGGCCGGTAAAAGCTTTTATACCAAATTTCATCAAAATATATTCATATTTGCGACCTGCAGTTTGATTACAAGCTTTACATGGACACACAGACGGACGGACGGACGGACGGACATTGTTAAATCAACTCAGAAAGTGATTCTGATTCGATCGGTATAATTAAAGATGGGTCTAGTTCAAATATTTTTGGTTGTTACAAACAGCAGCACAAAGTCATTATACCCAAACCACATAGTGGTATAGGGTATAAAAAGTAATTTACAAAGTAGTATTAATATTATAATATAATATGGTAATATAATATTGTATTGTATGATTTCAAAAAAATAATTCACAAGTGATATAATAATGTAATACAATATGGTAAGATAATATTGTATTGTATGATTTTAAAAAAATAATTCACAAAGTGATATAATATTGTAATACAATATGGTAAGATAATATTGTATTGTATGATATTTAAAAAAAGAGTAATTCACAAAGTAATATTAATATTGTAATATAATATTGTAATATAATATGGTATTGTCTGATTAAAATGGTATAGCTATACTTCACCCGTGGTCGATGATCACCTTGTGTTGTGAAAACGAGCGTTGCGACTTTCACTCGTCACAACTAATCCCTATGTTCACGTGTACATTACACCCTCACCGTTAAGAAAAATCATACAATTTTATGTATAATACAATATAACCGGTGCATAGTGTAAATTATATTTATATTTTTCTTTTATTCATATATATTTCTTAATTTTATTATTCTTAAACGTAGTTACAATTTATAAAAAAAAAGTGCATTTCGTATTTTGTTACTTAAATTTAGTTACCATTTATATTTGTTTATAATATTAAGTATTTATATTGTTATATATCATAATCTAACAGTTTTTATATTATTTTTTACCATTTTTATTGATGATTTTTGTAATATACTCTATAATTTTTAAACATTTATTCAATTAAAAAAATATTTGATAGAATAGTATTTGTGTATGTTTCAAGTGGAATGAATTAGTTTACAATAGTTTCTTGTTCAATGTTATTTATTTCTTAATTTACTAAATAAAAAAATTTTTTTTTTATTTGTTTTGTTCAATGATAAGGTAGAAATTTTGTACATCGCATGGTGTGTTCCTAACACTTTTATTGCAATATCTTTTCTCTGTCAAATTCTGAGGATTTTTTTTATTCTCTATTTATTCTGGGGTTCAGCATTGTTTCTTTATACTTCATAGTATCTTATTTTCTTCATTTTCTATTTTGTTACTCTTCAAATAATAGCTTCCCAGTACTTTATCTAGTTAAAGACTGGTTATTAATATGTCTTACATTGGGATTTTTGTCCACAATGTTTATTAATTAATTTACTATATTCATTCACCCATTTGTATTAGATATAAGTCTCTTCTTTTCGAATCTAGATTCGCAGAATTATCACTGAATCTCGCTAGCTTATTTATTCATTATTTCATTATCTTCCCTTCAGGCTCGTAATTTCTTCATGATCGAAACTGGTTTCGATGAATTATCATTACATCCTATGTGCACAATGTTATTTTAAATTTTTTTTATATCGATATTTTATACATTTTAAATCTCATTAAATCCCATGTGTTTACTTTTCATTTATTTATTTATATATTTATTTATTTAAATACGTACACGCATACTGATCTCGCATGGAGTGATCAATTCCAATAGGCGCTGTTCTCTCTTTACCTCATTATTTTAATGTCTCTGGTCGTCCGTCACCAGTGTTTTTATATATATTCTTTTTGTTTTTACTTTTATCCTTAACATTGCCAAGAAAATTGTAATTGATATTGATTTTCATTAAAATCGTGTTTATTGTTCTTAAAAAAATTTTATTTTTGTTTCTATTTACTAATCATATTTCAAGTTAGTATTAAGTTAATTGCAACAATAAAATTTCTTATTTTGTTTTCTATATATTATGATTTAAACCAAATGTTATTAAATTTGAATTTTCATTCTTATAATTTTCTTTATAATGCTAAGATCTAACAATTTAATTAACTTATTTCTTTTTTACTTTTACATATTTATTTCTTTATTCCTATTATCCATATTATTATTTCTCATTCTTATATTGTCTATATATATATATTGATTGTTTTTCTTCTCCTTCAAAAATTTTTATATTTCTAAATTAATGTTTTTTATCCTTTCTTTTTTTTCTAATTTGTTGTGGTCTGTCTCTTAAGTTAGTTCATGTTTTAAGACATTTATTTGTCTTTTCTGTCGACGTATAAAATCTCCTCTATTTCTTTTTATTTTATTATGTCTACCACGGAATTTTTGGTATATTATTCCTCCGAAGTACTTTAATTGGTCTGGGGCCCATATTCAAAATATCTGGCTTGATTATTTCTAAATTCCTATTTCTTTTATATTCGTCCAATTGCCTATTCCCATTATCTTCTGCCCTCTTCATGTTTTCTGTTAATTCTTTCCAAGATTCCTCCATAATGTAAAAAATTTTGTTTTCTCTTTTATTTATTTTTTAATTTCTTTCTCTTCATTCGCTGGTGGTGGAACTTTGAAGTCTTCTATACCGTTATTAAAATAACCCTCTTGCGCCAATCTGTGTATTTCCCTATCTAGCTTTTCTAGCATTACCTCGTTTCTGACACGTTCTTCTGGTGTTAAGTCCCTAAATTCAGGCCAATCTAATTTTAGCGGGTTTTTTGAATATCTCCTTATTTGTCTTCTTCCGGGCATTTTAATTTATTCGACTAATTTCAAATTTTTGAGTAACTACCTATATTGAAAGTATCTATGTTTTTCTTTTTTTTAAGATATTCGAAATTTTAATGTGGATTTACAAATTTTTTACATCAAAAAAATTTAAATTTCATAAAATCATTTCCAAAAAAAAAATTTTTTATACTGATTAAAATATTAATTCAAATTTCCCTTTGTTCACAATTATCATTTTGAATTATTAATTTACTTTATTTTCTTACTTGAGTGCAGGATCAGCAGCTTTTTAAGATCAGTAGGATTCAGCATGTAAAGGACCTTTGTTGATTTCATGTACAAGATTAGCAGGATTCGGCAGGTTCGTTGTCCAGGATCGCCATGTAAAGGATGAAACAGGGATGAATTGTCAGTGGAGGATGTTGAAAGCAATTTCCAGTGTTGAAGTTTTATTTAAAGAATAACATCCTCTTATTTATTTTAATCACGAATGATCAATGGTTTATTAATAGTTCAAATATAATCATAATGATGATTAATAATAATTTTACATTTCTTACATTACATTTACTCATTTACTCATTCGCTCTATGCATACCTATGTTTGTCAGCATTATTTGAGTTTGTGAAATCGTCAATTGTCGTGTCGTCAGTTTGTCTAAATGGTATCAATATTATTGCTACAATTTGTAATGTAAAACAAATTTAGATACTCATGTTTTATGTTATTTAATATTTGTTTACAGAATATTTGGTTGTGTCCTAATATTTGTCAAATACCAAACATTCTTTTTAAATATATGCGTCACTCATAGTTATGCAGTTCTTGTGTACAGTGAATCACAATAGGTTGTGTTTACACTAATCCCTATGTTCACGTGTACATTACAAAGTCGAAAATAAACTTAGGTGTTTTTTTAATTACTACACCTTTTCCAATTGTATTTCAGAAAACATCAATTGAATTTCAGAAAGTATCAATTGTGTTTCAGAAAATATTAATTGATTTTCAGAAAATATCAATTGAATTTTAGAACACATCACTTGAATTTCAGAAAGTATCAATTGTGTTTCAGAAAACATCAACTGATTTTCAGAAAATATCAATTGTGTTTCAGAAAGTATTAATTGTATTTCAGAAAACATCAATTGATTTTCAGTAATAATCAATTGTATTTCAGAATGCATCAATTGATTTTCAGAAAGTATCATTTGTATTTCAGAAAATATCAATTAAATTTCAGAAAATATCGAATGAGTTTCAGAAATTATCAACTGTAATTCAGAAAATATCAACTCTATTTCAGAAAACATCACATGTATTTCAGGAATTATCAAATGTATTTCAGAAACCAGCAAATGTATTTCAGAAAATATCAAATGTATTTCAGAAAACATCAAATGTATTTCATAAATTATTAAATTTACTTCAGAAAATATGAATTTAATTTTCGAAAATATCAATTTAGTCTCAGAAAAATAGCCAGAACGCTGTATAAAAATATATTTTTTTAAGTATTACACTGGGTTTGTAATATTTCTTGAAAACTACATATCGTCACCTAAAATGCAAAAGGCCGTAACTAATATTTTATTTTTTTTTACAGGAGAAGCAAAAACATCATAAAACAACAACTACTTTAAAGTTAACACCCAAATTTTAGAATCAAGCTGAAAAATAAAGATGGATTTTTATTTCTGAAAACATATATATGGTAAAATAGTAGTTTTCAAGTCAAAGGCCGTAACTATAATTCAAAAAGTCAATTTTGAACTTTTTGTTGGTTACGGCCTTTAGCATTTTAGGTGACGATATAAACGTGTTTTTTTTCAAAATGATGACTTCAAAATCGGTCAAAATTCTATCCTGGTGTTTATATTGTAGCTGATTAACAAATGAAGTCCTCATCTTCTTTCGATTGAAAGGCCGCCCTTGATAATTTATTTTCCAGTGCATAAAAAATAAGTCCAAATATTGCTAAACATTTTTTGCGAATCCAAATCACTAATAGAAACAATAAAAACTTTTCGGTATTGTAGTGTAAATTACTTTTTAATTCTGAATTTCAATACATATTTTCTGAAATTCAATTGATATTTTCTGAAATACATTTGATAGTTTCTGCAATACATTTGATGTTTTCTGAAATATATTTGATACTTTCTGAAATACATTTGATCTTTTCTGAAATACATTCGATTCTTTCTGAAATACACATTGACTCACATTGATTTTTTTTTATTTTCGAACGAAGAAACCCGAATAAAAAAGTTGTTGTTATATAGTGCACATGTATAACTTATTTTATTTTACACTTCCATTAAATAAAAAAAGAGAAGTTGTTACTTTATTTTTGAGTACTTATTTATTTAAAAACCAAAACCAAACTAAACATATAAAATTTTTATTTCTTATTATATTTTCTTAAACTACTGACACTGCAAAACGTAAGTTAAAGTAAACCACCACATCCGTCGCAAACAAGAATTTATTCTTTGGAATTTTGTCTGCTTAGAATACTGCAACTAAGCAGTTTACTTTTATTTGGGTTGACAACGAATTTGTTGTTAACTCTTCCCCACTAAAATGAGAGCGTCCTCGATCGATTTAAAAATATGGAATCTGGGAGATTCTGGGTACCTCTCTTGTTGTCACGATTATCTGTGGAGGTGACTCAACAATGGGATATGTTGATATGTTTTCTTATCTTATTCAATAAGATAATTACAAGGGCTATTATAAAATACAGCAAAAGGTTAGTAGCAGAAACTAATTTGTTTTTAATATCTAATAGATTAATAGCTTTAGTATTGGTGATGTGCAATTCCTTAAGGGTTTCTAATGTTACCTTGGTTTCAATAGTTGCACCGGGAAGTCTCGGTTGAAGTATAGCCGGTAAAGGCTGAACATGAACTGTTTGTAAATAATTGTAAGTTTTATTTAAAATCATTATTGAAGCGTTACTATATTGTAAGATGAATGTTCCAGTTAAATTTTGTGGTTCACTATCAATGAAGATAGTACCATCAAATTGGTTTATTAACAAAGTTCCTGGGAAAATCTCTTCTACAGTAAGAATATCTTCATTGTTTGTGAGAGTGCAGTTGGATGTGCGACTATTTAAAAGATTTGCTAGGCATGTGTCATTTTCAATATTTTTAACATTTTGCATTTTACATATCGTTAATTTGTTATAAGTTTTACATTTTTCTTCTATGTTCAATATTATATTATTACATTTTAGTACATTTGAGTAATTAATCTTATTAACAAATTTACCAAACTTTGTCGGCTTAATCAAGATATTAGAACAATAATTATCATTAGCTGTAGGTATATCTAAGATATAAATTAACGAAGTATTGCTAGAGGCAATCTTGACCTCTGAAAATTCAAACACTTCTTCCAGATTTACATATGGTATAGATTCTCCTTCAAATATCTCTTTAACAATATTTACTTCAGTATTTGATAGAATAAATGAGTTAACTACTCCCACCTTTGCCCAATGTATGGCATACTGGATGTTCAATAATTCTTCTTTTAATGTATCAATTTTATATTTAAGTCTTGTAACGAAAGCTTCTTTAACTATTTCGTTACTTTTAATAGTTTTAATTATTTCATTTGCAGTTTTGGTCAACTCATCTATTCTTTCAATGGATAGCTTATTGACTATTACTTGATGATTATTATTTTGTAATACATTGTTAATTTTCTGTTCAACTATCTCGAAATCATTATGGTCTGGGTTCCCAGCAATCCACTTCCATGCTGACCCAATAAAGTTTAGCGACCTTTTGATTCTCGGTTTTAATCTGTTCAAATGGCTTTGTAGTTGGGTTATTTCGTATGAAAGGAAGGGATATAGGGGATGAGATTGACTGATGTTACGCTGTATGGAAAGTTGTAATTTGCCTATCAATTCCTGGTAATCTTCCGTTTCAATAACGTGTACGAGTTTGAAAGTTCCAGTTTGAAGTCTAGCGTAGCCAATATTAATTGTGACAATTTGAGAATTGGTATAATCGAGAATCTTCACCTCGGCTCCCGCTGAAGCGAGTATTACCCTGTAAAGAGTGGTAGCCATTAGTTCCTTATATTATTCTTATGAATAGTCCTGCCGGATTCAGTTATGACTACCGAGTTTTTATTTTCCTTAACTATTTCCTCATTGTACATTTTGCTTAGTTTAGTCCCTAACCGTCTGTTTCGTTTCACGAAAATTTTCTGACCTATTTTATATTCTATGGGGGTTTTCCTATTTTTATTAAGAAATTCAAGGTCCGTTGTCTGTTTGTCCTTGATGTTCTTAATTATTTCCAATCTGTCCCTTTCTAAGTCACGAGGGTCTGCAAACAATTTTTTCCCAAAAAAGGCATCTGCTGGCTTCCTTAGAATTGTGGAATGTATGGAGTTGTTATATTCGTATAGGGACCTGTATAGAAGTTCCGGGAATGTGGAGTGAGCATTTTCTGACATCGCATTATTTCCGACAGTTTAGAATGGACTCTTTCGATCTGTCCATTTACCGTACTCGAGTATGGGGGAATTTTGAATATTTTGATATTGTATTGATTTTCCAGCATGAAGGTAATTGCTGCTGAGTTGAAGGATTTTTCATTATCCATTACAACAATCTCGGGCATACCGAACGATAGTAGAATCTCACAGAGAGGTTGTTTTATATCAGCAGTAGCTCGCGATTTTAACAATCTTGCCTGAACGTACTTAGAAAATTTATCGATAGCTGTTAGTACGAGATTCTTTTCCGTAGTGTAAACATCTATGTGGACGATCTGTCCCGGATATTGTGGAATGGGCGTTTCACTAAGGGTGATCTTGTTCGGATGGCGTTCGTTTTTATTCTCCTTGCTTACTTTACATGTCCCCGTCAGTCGCCGTATTTTTGCGCTCATCTGTGGAAAGTAATATTTAGTCAAGATTTGTCTCTTATTCTCTATTGTGTTCCCTAATGATCTCTTTTTCCTGGTCTTCCTCATCTAAAAGGTCGGTTACAATGGTCCTGGTATATCTCACCTTGTATCGACTAAAATTGTCACGGAATATTTCCTGAAGTTTCCCGAGAATATTATCGGTTGTCCTGATGCAATTAAGTACGGACGGATTCAAATATTTTTTCAGAATATCCCTTAGGATTTCCGTGGAGGTGTCCGGTTCTACAATCGTATGCCTGTGATACGTTGGAAAAACTATCTCAAACTTATATGATTGTGTGTCATTATCAGAAGAGATAATTATTTGGTTTTTGAAGACGTTCAGAGGGACATTTGTAAATTGAATTAAATTTTGAGATGAGCTTTCGTCGCTATGTTGCGTTGCAGTCATAGAATTTATGTGTGAAACTTCATTCGAGGGTCTCGACAAAGCGTAGGCAAGGACATTAGTGCTGCCGGGTTTATAAATCAATTCGTATTTAAAGTCCTCTAGGAATGCCTTCCACCTTTTTAGCTTGTGGTTGGAATTTTTATTATTCAAAGTGTAAGTTAAAGGGAGATGGTCCGTAAAAATTTTTATTTTTGCCGAACCATAGAGGTAATTTCGCAGTGACTTTAAAGCACACACTATCGCAAACATTTCCCTTTCATTCGTCGCGTAATGTTCCTCTGATTTTTGTAAAGTTTTGGACAGGAACACAATTGGTCGGTCATCTTGAGACAAAACTGCTCCGAGCGCATGACTGGAAGCATCCGTCGTCAAATGAAATTCCCTATTAAAGTCGGGATAGGGCAAGAGAACGTCCTCTGATATCAGAGTTTGTTTCAGATTATTAAAGGTGTCAATTGCATCTTTGTCAAGATTTACTTTGATTTTGCTTGAAGCATGTTTGGACGCACGTCCCCCTTCCCCTCTTAAAAGATTTGTCAGGGGCTTTGCTATAGTCCCTTATAAATCGTCTATTAAAATTAGCAAGACCTAGAAAGGATCTCAAATCCTTTAAGGTTTTCGGTGTCGGAACTTTACTGATTGCTTCTATTCTCTTAGGATTGGTCTTAATTCCAGATTCAGATATTATAAAGCCTAAAAACTCTACTTCGTTTTCCAAAAATTCGCACTTGTCCAACTGGACTTTCATGTTCGCTTGTTTGAGAGTTTCGAAAATCGTTTGCAAATTCTGTAAGTGTCTTTCTTCGTCCTCCGTAAAAATGATAATATCGTCTATGTAGACGAAATAAATTTTGCCTATATGTTCCCGCAAAATGTCATCCAAACGGCAGTCTGGTGAACTCGTATTTGCCGTTGTTTACTGAAAATGCAGTCTTCTGCATATCACTTTCCCTTAGTGGTATCTGGTGGAAACCACTTTTCAAATCTATTACAGAAAACCATTTGCTTTTAGATAATTGTGGCAGAACGTCATTTATATTAGGGATCGGGTAGTTATCAGGTACAGTCACGTTATTGATTTTCCTATAAGCGATAACAAGTCGAAATTTCTTCTTGCCCGAAGCATCGACCTTTTTCGGCACGATCCATATTGGAGAGCTGAAGGGTGCCCGTGATAGCCGAATAATGCCCTGATCTAATAGTTCTTTGATTTGGCTCTCCACCTCGTCTTTAAGGTGCATTGGGTATGTATAATACCTTGAATAAACGGCATCTTCGTTTTTGGTGTGCATTTCACCAACAACTGAAGTTGTATAGGTTAATCTTTCATTTGGGTCACTAAACAATTGTGCGTATTTTTCGATAATTTTTCCGAGTTTTTCCTTTTGTTCCATTGTCATGTGATCATTTCGAACACTTATAGTATTCACGGATTGGGAATGCTGTTGTTTTTTGTGGACTTTTATTCTATCTTGAATAATCATATAATTATCGGCTGTATGAATAGTAGCCGATAGTTTCTTTAAGCTATCATTTCCTAATATCCCGTGAAAGGACTTTAATGTTGGGAGCAGAAAAAATTTGATTTTATTATTATGAAATAGGTTAATGAATGTGTGTTGGGAAATTTCGGTTCTAACGTTTACAGAATTTGCATAAAAGTTTTCCTCGTTAGGGATTGGATTCTTCACTAATTGGGGTTGAATATAATTTTGATGCGAACCAGTAAAAAATGTATGTCAACGAACTCTAGTGCATCGACCTGGTCATTTTCAAAGTTTTCCCTACTATATTCATTAATGTAATCGTCAAAGGGTGGGAGCTGTTCTTCATTTTCATAGTCTAAAATATCCGAATCGTAGTCGCCATTAATCATTTCCTGTTCGTTGCCAGTATCCAAATGAAAAATTCTCTGCATCTTCGTCGGTTGGCGTACTTGACCAGATGGGATCAATGGTCTTTTGCCTGCAAATCTATCGTCCTGTGCTGGCCTGTTCATATAATTTATTCTCCTAGATTGCATGGATTGGTAAATGTCCATGGGTTCTGGTTGGGGTTGAGGTTTGGGTGCGGTTGGTCTTTGGGGTTGAAAATTAGGTGACGAAAAAAATTGTCGTTGAGGCATTTGATAATTCTGTTGCCGCTGGGGCCATTGGTTAGGAAAGCTTTGCCCATGATGTTGCATTGGCACACCTGTATTCTGGAATGATTGTGATCTGAATGCCTGTCGGGTATAAGTAGGGGTATAATTATATAAGCATTAGCATATTGGGTACTGTATTGTTGGTTCTCCAATTTCAAACACAAGTGAAGAGCCTGTGGCAGGTCTGTAGGTTCTCTTATAACAAGAAGTCTTGGTAAGTCACCTTTTAAACCTCGCACAAAAGTGTCCAGAGCTTTATCTCTGTATGTTTGGGTCAAGAGGTCTAATGCTTCTTTTCCCATTGTCATACTAGAAATCTTGTTCATAATCAGAGACAAATACGAGTAAACAATTTGATAGAATTCTTGGAATGTGTTGCTGCCCTGTACTAACATAGTCATCTGGTACTCCAGCGTTGTCAAGTCTCGTTCGTCCGCATAGTGTAAAGTTAAGCATCTTGAGATGCAATCCCAGTTAAGTGGTGTATTGTAGGATTCGAGAGCGGCGTCCGCGTTTCCAATAATCTTGTTTCTAATGACGCTCAAAATCCCGTAATATTTAGGAGATTCCCTAATTGAATCATAAACCTTCAAAATGCGTTCCACGCTTTTCTTCCAAGAACTGTACTCAGAAGGATTCCCTGAAAATTCGCGGAGACACCGAACCACATCGGGTATTTTGTCTAAGTCTGAGATATTCCCGTTATCGATTCCCTGATCAACGCCTGATATGTCCGCGTTTAGGTTCATAAATTGGCGAACCGCTATTTGACACTGCTGTGCACAAATTCTCAAAACATCGTCATAATCTACGGGTCTTGTACCCCCTTCCATATGATTGGGATTTGGATTAGGAGTAGTAGGATTAGGAACATTAAGGATGGGAGGTCTGATAAGATTACTTGGGTTAGCCATTGTAACTTTCTTTTCTTTTTTTCGATTTGATTTATTACAAAAATATAATCACACTTCTTCTCTCTTTAAATTCGCTAAATGCCAGTATTATAAATCTAGTTCGTATGGTAATTATTACAAAATTTACGTTAGATTTTCTTTTCCTTAAAATGATTTATATAGATCTTAATTCTTTCTAAATGTCGTTGTTTTCACACCTTTTCAAACTATTTTAAAATTATTTATACAAATTTATATTTTTTTATTTTCTATTATATAAAAAAATTTTTTTTTTTCGATTTCTTTGAAGTTTACACACAGCTTTTTTCTAATTTTATTTTGAATATTCCTAAACTCCGTTGTTTACATACTTTTTCAAAATATTTTTAAAATTATTCATATAAATTTAAGCTTTTATTTTTTATTATCTTAAAAAAATTTTTTTGTTTTCTTTAAAGTTCTCACACAGTTTTCTAAAATTTTATTTTAATTTTATTTTCCTAAATTCCGTTGTTTTCATACTCTTTAAAAATTCTTCCAATATTATTCAAATAAATTTAAGCTTTTGTGTTAAAAATTTTCGTTTTCTTTGAAGTTCCAACACAGTTCTTTTTTTTTAAATTTTATAAATTTACACTTTAAGTCACTTCTCCTTACAGTAGGATAAGCGGCCACATGAGTCCAAAAATAGGAGTATTTTCCCTTGCCCAGTGTACTAGGGGACTCGATATTTTCTTTCGGCTTATGCGAGTTGCCTCTGTAGACAGCCTCTATTCCACCTATCTACCAGGTGTCGTACTGTAGTCCTTATTTATGGATTCTTCAGTCGTTGTAGCCTTTGTGGTACTTTCACTTGTAGTGTATCCTTTGGGTTGGTTACAGTCGAATTTCAGCCTTTTGGGTGATTGCAGTTTTTTTTTTTTTGTTTGTAGCCTATGGGGTACTTTCTGTTGTCTAGTAGCCTGTGGGGTACTTATGACTTTTTCACGTTGGGCGCCACTTATTTTATTTTACACTTCCATTAAATAAAAAAAGACAAATTGTTACTTTATTTTTGAGTACTTATTTATTTAAAAACCAAAACCAAACTAAACATATAAAATTTTTATTTCTTATTATATTTTCTTAAACTACTGACACTGCAAAACGTAAGTTAAAGTAAACCATCACATCCGTCGCAAACAAGAATTTATTCTTTGGAATTTTTTCTGCTTAGAATACTGCAACCAAGCAGTTTACTTTTATTTGGGTTGACAACGAATTTGTTGTTAACTTATACTAATGACATGTCGGCAAATATTAATTTTGCATTTGCAGTTGTGAATAAAATCGTAGCCATTAGCTGTCAGTTGTCACTTACTTCGGAAAAATTTTTGGGTGTTTTCCTTTTATTTGAGTGTGTTCGCAGTGTTATTTGTGCATTAATATTACACATATACTTGATTAATTTAAAATATCTGTGGTCACAAGCATTAAACGCCTAAGGCCGAGGCAACGCAATGAGCGGCAAAGCGGCGAGCGGCAGAGCGATGAGCGGAAAACATTTAAAACATATTAAATACTACTGAAGTGGCCACGCAATGAGCGGCTAAGCGGCGCCGATCAGGAATAGAACTTGTTCTAATTTTTAGTTGTTTTCTGAGTGGCAAAGAATAAAAATGGCAAAAAAATGGCTTTTCTTTGTTTTGTCAATCTGTAGCGCGATTCAGTAACTTCTTTTAACGATAATTGAATCGTTAAAAAAAGAAAACAACAAAATTATCGATTTTGGTATTCAGTAAAATTTTTAAACGATATTCGCTATTGTTAAATTCAGCTATAGTTGTTATCTTAACGACAACCATTTTTGTGTTGTTTTTCAATCGATAAAAAGTTAAAAAAGTTGAAATAAATAAAAATCATAAAATAGTGAAAATATTTTGCTTTTATTATAAAAATTTTTATGTAAATAATCAATAAAAAAATTGACAATGGCATTTTCACAACTAACCGCTCAGAAATGACGCTCACTAAAAAGCCACTTGCCGCTCAAACTCGCCGCTCTGCCGCTTTGCCGCTCATTGCGTGGCCTCGGCCTAAGTCGAAAATCATGCTTTCGAGAAAAACTTTTTTAACTTCTAACTTAACTTAACTTTTTATATATATGTAATGGAGCTTTATAACAACATAGGTCAATATATTTTTATTAATATCTTTTTAAAAAACAGTGTTAGAGAAATGGGGATTTCATGTATATATAAAGTTTTTTTTAGTAGAATATGATAGCAAACATAACTCTAATCTCGAAAATCGTGCTTTTGAGAAAAAAAAAAAAATTAGTATATATTTGTAATTAATTATGTTTGGTAAGAAGTTTCAATTGCGTAATGTGTATCTAATGTGGAATACTATATTATGGAGTGCCATATAGTCGAGCTAGAGCTAATATTAGTTTTTCCCTATTTACTGTCAAGTTTATTTAAAAAAAAGTAGTACAGTAATCTTCGGTTAATTACCTCGTCAAAATTTACAAGATTTTTGGGTAATTATGCGGGGAAAGCATTTAAACGAACACGTTTAATTACCTCATAAGAGGCAATTAGGCGAGTACTTTTAAATACATCAAAAAGTAATTATCCGAACACATGTAAAACAGGGTTATTAAAATAACTTAAACATTTTATTAAATACTAGATGTAACCCGGTGCGCTTCGCTACACCCTCCCCCTCCCCCCCCCTTCCGAATTGTTACGAAAAGGCTCACGCAAGTCCCAAGGCTCTCACTAACACAGTAATTCAGATATATCACATTTAATATTAAGTTTGTATAGGGGTACCATGCGCATTTGTCCAATCCCGCCCATTTTTTTGTCTGACTACTCACGTTAATAATAGATGACCTAAGATAAATTTTCAAAGCTCTCTCTATCATAGTACTTTATATATATGATATTAAAAATTTACTTTGAATGGGAGGTGCCACGCCCACTAAAAATATTAAAAAAAATACAGCCTGTAGCACTTCCGATATCCGCAGTAAGAATCAGTGAAAATTTCAGGAAGATCAGATAAGTCGTTACGGAGATTACCTCCTACAAACAAACAAACACATTACCTCTTTAATTCTTTTTTTTTTGAATATGTTTTTTGTTTTCGCGATTTTTGATTTTGACAATATATTTTCCACGACAAATCACATTGATAACTAATGTACTTGTCAAAAGACTGTAGCTTTCGTAGTACATCATATTTTTGATATAGGAGGTGCCACGCCCACTTATCCCATCCCGCCCAATTTTTATTGGACTACTCATATTAATATCTGAGGGACTCGTGCAAAATGTCGAGCCTTTCCCAGTTATATGATATTAGATATCTACTTTGCATGGGCGGTGCTACGCCCACTGCTTCTATCATGCCCATTTTTTTGTTCGACTAATCACACAAAGAACCTATGGGGTCACGCAAAGCCACAAAGCTCTCTCTTTTACAGTACTCCAAATATTTGACATTTAATAGTTACTTTGCATGGGGAGCTCCACGCCCATTGGTGTGAACCCGCCAATTTTTTGTCTGACTACTCATACTAAGATCTGATGGTGTCGTGCAAAGTGCCAAAGCTTCCCTCTTTTAGTACACCAGTTATATGATATCATATATTTACTTTGTACGGGCGGTGCCACGCCCACTGCTCCGATCACGCCCATTTTTTGTCTAACTAATCATATGAATAACTTATGGGTTCACACAAAGTCCCAAGACTCTCACTATAACAGTACTCCAGATATATGGCATTTTATATTTTATTTGTATGGCAGGTGCCACGCCTATTGGTCCAATAGCGCCCATTTTTTGTCCGACTGCTCACATTAATAATAGGTGCCATCAGACAAATTTTAAAAGCTCTCTCTATCATAGTACTCGAGATATATAACATTGAATTATTACTTGTATGGGAGGTACCACGCCCACTTCTCCGATCCGGCCCATTTCCGGCGCGGCTACTAATATTAACAATAGGTGACCTCACACAAATTTGCAAAGCTCTCCCTGTCATGGTACTCAATATATGTATATGATATTAAAAATTTACTTTGTGTGGGAGGTGCCACGCCCACTAAAAATATTAAAAAAATTATAGCCTATAGCACTTCCCATATCCGCAGTAAGACTTTGTGAAAATTTCAGGAAGATCAGATGGCTAGTTACGGAGATTACCCCCTACAAACAAACAAACAAACAAACAAACAAACAAACAAACAAACAAACACACATTACCTCTTTATTATATTAGTATAGAAAAATAATTCATTTGTAAAGAATTAAATTGCAAACCCTCTTTGGTATGTTTCCAAAGTTACACAAAAATAATAATGTTAGACGTTGTTTTTCAGATTTATTGAAAAACCCCTTTTCGAGCTAATGTTCCACTTGGCACATCTTTATAAAAAAGGCCACTGTCATCAGCATCAAATATATTTTGAGGAGTATGTTTTTGAAGAATTGAGGAAAATTGCTACTTTCCAGAAAATTTTGGGCAAATTCACGATCATTTTCATGACTTTCTCCATGCATCTTTGTGAATTTTATATTTTCTCTCCTTATTCAGGCGTATCTGGTTAAACCATATCGTGGACCAATAAGTAATTTGGGTAATTAAACCAAGGAAATTTAATGGAAATTTTATTTTCTTAATAAAATCTTTGAGCTTATTAACCGAATTTGATATTTAAGCAAAAGTTAATTAACCGTGGGGTTCTGTTAGAAAAAGTTAGCAAAAAACGGGGATTTGGTATTCGAGGTAAATAAGCGTGAAAAGTAATTAAGCGTGGGGTAATTAAACGAGTAATTGTATTCTGATATGTAACTGTATTCAGATATGAGATTCATGAAAAACTACAAGCTATGAAATCTATTAAATGGCGTTATCTCTGATAGTGATATCAAGAACCATATATAAAAAGAGGATGTACAAACCGTAGATGTGTAACCAAGGGCCATATATAAATTTTTTTTTAAATAAATCACCTTGATATGAAATTGACTGTAGATATATGTAGATTCGTGTGAACGACGTGTTCGGATTGGCATTCAAACGAAAATTAAAAAAGTTACATCTAACTAAGATAGAAAGAAGCAACAAGCAATGTTTTTAGATACCGTTAACGGTTTACTTATTGCAGTAGTTTTGACTTAGCTGCCTTGTTCTCAACTGTACTTTAACTGTACATTTTGTACCTGCACACTTAAGATAAGCGTCTCATATTTTTAAAGTTTTAAATTGATTTCATTAAAAAAATCACATTTAGCTGCGTCTTACAAAAAACAAAATCAAAACAAGTGGAGTGAAAAAAACTTTATTAAGTTTGTTTATTTCACAATCCCACTCTTAATGAAAAACAAGTAAGAGTGTTAAATTCGGCTGTGCCGAATTTTTTGATACCCTCCACCTGAGTCTTAAACTCTACATTACACCCAATGTTGAGTACGGCTACCACGTTTAAACTTTTGCCGATACGGAAACATTAATTCCGAATACCAAAATTCAACTGATTCTTGGCTAATTATTATTATTATTAAAAATAAGCTAGTTTTAAGATATTTTTATCTGAATTGTTTTTTATTTTTATCTGCATTACATTTAATACAAAAAAAAATTCATAATAATAACAGGTAAGACACTAAATATAGAAATTAAAACTCTTAATATTTAGTACTTAATTTTTAATTTTTAATTTTCAATTTTTAAATTTTAATTTTTAATTTTTTTAATTTTTAATTCTTAATTTTTAATTTTTAATTTTTAATTTTTAATTTTTAATTTTTAATTTTTAATTTTTAATTTTTAATTTTTTTAATTTTTAATTCTTAATTTTTAATTTTTAATTTTTAATTTTTAATATTTAATTATTAATTTTTAATTTTTAATTTTTAATTTTTAATTTTTAATTTTTAATTTTTAATTTTTAATTTTTAATTTTTAATTTTTAATTTTTAATTTTTAATTTTTAATTTTTAATTTTTAATTTTTAATTTTTAATTTTTAATTTTTAATTTTTAATTTTTAATTTTTAATTTTTAATTTTTAATTTTTAATTTTTAATTTTTAATTTTTAATTTTTAATTTTTAATTTTTAATTTTTAATTTTTAATTTTTAATTTTTAATTTTTAATTTTTAATTTTTAATTTTTAATTTTTAATTTTTAATTTTTAATTTTTAATTTTTAATTTTTAATTTTTAATTTTTAATTTTTAATTTTTAATTTTTAATTTTTAATTTTTAATTTTTAATTTTTAATTTTTAATTTTTAATTTTTAGTTTTTAATTTTTAATTTTTAATTTTTAATTTTTAATTTTTAATTTTTAACTTTTAATTTTTAATTTTTAATTTTTAATTTTAAATTTTTAATTTTTAATTTTTAGTTTTTAATTTTATTTTTTTTTTATTTTTAATTTTTAATTTTTAATTTTTAATTTTTAATTTTTAATTTAAAATTTTTTTTTTTAATTTTTAATTTTTAATTTTTAATTTTTAATTTTTAATTTTTAATTTTGAATTCTTAATTTTTAATTTTTAATTTTTAATTTTTAATTTTTAATTTTTAACTTTTAATTTTTAACTTTTAATTTTTAATTTTTAATTTTTAATTTTTAATTTTTAATTTTTAATTTTTAATTTTTAATTTTTAATTTTTAATTTTTAATTTTTAATTTTTAATTTTTAATTTTAAATTTTTAATTTTAATTTTTAATTTTTAATTTTTGATTTTTAATTTTTAATTTTTAATTTTTAATTTTTAATTTTAAATTTTAAATTTTTAATTTTTAATTTTAAATTTAAAATTTTTAATTTTTAGTTTTTAATTTTTAATTTTTAATTTTTAATTTTTAATTTTTAATTTTTAATTTTTAATTTTTAATTTTTAATTTTTAATTTTTAATTTTTAATTTTTAATTTTTAATTTTTAATTTTTAATTTTTAATTTTTAATTTTTAATTTTTAATTTTTAATTTTTAATTTTTAATTTTTAATTTTTAATTTTTGATTTTTAATTTTTAATTTTTAATTTTTAATTTTTAATTTTTAATTTTTAATTTTTAATTTTTAATTCTTAATTTTTGATTTTTAATTTTTAATTTTTAATTTTTAATTTTTAATTTTTAATTTTTAATTTTTAATTTTTAATTTTTAATTTTTAATTTTTAATTTTTAATTTTTAATTTTTAATTTTTAATTTTTAATTTTTAATTTTTAATTTTTAATTTTTAATTTTTAATTTTTAATTTTTAATTTTTAATTTTTAATTTTTAATTTTTAATTTTTAATTTTTAATTTTTAATTTTTAATTTTTAATTTTTAATTTTTAATTTTTAATTTTTAATTTTTAATTTTTAATTTTTAATTTTTAATTTTTAATTTTTAATTTTTAATTTTTAATTTTTAATTTTTAATTTTTAATTTTTATTTTTTAATTTTTAGTTTTTAATTTTTAATTTTTAATTTTTAATTTTTAATTTTTAATTTTTAATTTTTAATTTTTGATTTTTAATTTTTAATTTTTAATTTTTAATTTTTAATTTTTAATTTTTAATTTTTAATTTTTAATTTTTAATTTTTAATTTTTAATTTTTAACTTTTAATTTTTAATTTTTAATTTTTAATTTTTAATCTTTAATTTTTAATTTTTACTTAGTTCTTAATTTTTAATTTTTTATTTTTAATTTTTACTTTTTAATTATTAATTTTTTAATTTTTAAGTTTTAATTTTTAAGTTTTAATAATTAATTTTTAATTTTTCATTTTTCATTATTCATTTTTCATATTTCGTTACTCATTTTTCAATCTTAATTTTTCATTTTCCATTTTTCAGTTTTCAAATTTCATTTTTAATTGTTCATTTTGCAGTGTTCATTTTCCATTTTTCAATTTTCATTTTTCATTTTGCATTTTCCATTTTTCATATTGCATTTTACATTTTCCTTTTTTAATTTTTAATTTTTCAAATTTAATTTTGCATTTTTCATTTTTAAATTTTCACTATTCATTTTCCTCTTTCCAGCTTTCATTTTTAATTTTTCAATTTTCATTTTCCGTTTTTCATTTTTCAATTTTCATTTTCCATTTTTCATTTTTCATTTTCCATTTTTAATTTTTCATTTTTCAATTTTCTTTTTCATTTTTAATTTTTCATTTTTCAATTTTCATTTTCAATTTGCCATTTTTAAATTTTCATTTTCCATTTTTAAATTTTCATTTTCCATTTTTCATTTTTCAATTTTCATTTTCCACTTTTCAATTTTCATTTTCCATTTTTCAGTTCTCATTTTCCATTTTTCATTTTTCATTTTTCATTTTCCATTTTCCATTTTCCGTTTTTCATTTTTCAATTTTCATTTTCCATTTTCCATTTTCATTTTCCATTCTTCATTTTTCAATTTTCCATTTTCCATTTCTCAATTTTTAGTTTCCATTTTCCATTTTTCAATTTTTAGTTTCCATTTTCCATTTTTCAATTTTGATTTTATATTTTTCATTTTTCAATTTTCATTTTTCATTTTTCATTTTTCAATTTTGATATTCCATTTTTGATTTTCCATTTTCCATTTTTAATTTTTCAATTTTCATATTCCATTTTTCAATTTTCATTTTTGCATTTTTCAATTTTTATTTTCCATTTCCAATTCCCCATTTCCAATTTTCCATTTCCAATTTTTCATTTTCAATTTTCCATTTTTAATTTTTCAATTTTCATTTTCCATTTTCCATTTTTCAATTTTCATTTTCCATTTTTCAATTTCCATTTTGCGTTTGCCAGTTTCCATTTTTCATGTTTCATTTTTCATTTTCCATTTTCCATTTTGCGTTTTCCATTTTTCATTTTCCGTTTGTCATTTTTCAATTTTCATTTTCCATTTTCAATTTCATTTTCCATTTTTCATTTTCCATTCTCCACTTTTCGTTTTCTATTTTTATTTTTCAATTTTCTTTTTTCATTTTCCATTCTCCATTTTTCATTTTCTATTTTATATTTTCCAATTTCCGTTTTTCATTTCCATTTTCCATTTTCCATTTTTCATTTTTCAATTTTCAATTTTCAATTTCATTTTCCATTTTCCATTTTGCATTTTCCATTTTTCATTTTCCATTCTCCACTTTTCGTTTTCTACTTTCATTTTTCAATTTTCTTTTTTCATTTTCCATTTTCTATTCTCCATTTTTCATTTTCTATTTTACATTTTCCATTTTCCGTTTTTCATTTTCCATTTTCCATTTTCTTTTTCCATTTTTCATTTTCCATTTTTCATTTTTCATGTTTCATTTTTCAATTTTCATTTTCCATTTTTCATTTTCCATTTTGCGTTTTCCATTTTTCATTTTCCATTTTTCATTTTACAATTTTTAATTTTCCATTTTTCAATTTTCATTTTCCATTTCCCATTTTCCATTTTTCAATTTCCATTTTGCGTTTTCCATTTTCCATTTTTCATGTTTCATTTTTCAATTTTCATTTTCCATTTTCCATTTTTCATTTTCCATTTTGCGTTTTCCATTTTCCGTTTTTCATTTTTCAATTTTCATTTTCCATATTCAATTTCATATTCCATTTTGCATTTTCCATTTTCCATTTTCCATTCTCCATTTTGCGTTTTCCATTTTTCAATTTTCTTCTTTCATTTTCCACTTTCTATTCTCCATTTTTCATTTTCTATTTTACATTTTCCATTTTCCGTTTTTCATTTTCCATTTTCCATTTTCTTTTTCCATTTTTTATTTTCCATTTTTCATTTTCCGTTTTCATTTTTTCTTTCATATTGGCGATTTTTTTATTATAACGTGATAACGATAAAAAAAATATGTGGCAATACTACCAACATGAGCTACCCTACAAGAACAGTGACGGTCATTTGACCGGTGATATGACCGTCACTACTGACTGAAGTGTCGGTCATCGCGTAGAACAAAGTTTCTATCATTTTATTAAGGCAAATATGCCAAAACTGACCGAAACTTTTGTGTACATGTGATTTTGCATCTTACTCTAACCTATGAAAGTATGTAAACCATATAATATATATCTGAACTGCTCACTCTACCGCTGTTTAGTAGTCAACGATGATAGCTATTTATATCATCGTTGACCGGTCACATTTGATGGATATATACATCATCATTGACCGGTCACGCTTGATTATAATGAAACACGACTTATTTTTTTTTTTATTTATTTATTTTATTTAAAATCAAATTCAAAATAAACATTAAATATCAAAAACACAACAATATCACTAATTCCGAAACGTGGTGATAACTTTGAGACAATGTTGAAACAGGACAATGGGCTTAACTTAAAACAGATATTTAAACAACTTTTCAATCGAAACATCCCCAAACTCAATAGAAATTTCCGGTAATGGGCCTTAGTGCAATCAGTAGTTTCTTAAAGAAAACAATTTATTATAACACTTACATATATATCAACAATTTATATTAAAGCTTACCTTTTGAGTGTTGTGAATTAACAATTTCGGCCAAACCTGATACAATTCATTTGGAAAATTGATGAGTAAGTGATGTATCCATTCAAATACTGCTACCTTTGTTTGTACAGAACGGTGTGAGAGATATTGTGATAATACCTCCATAAATCAATTTGTTCTATATTCTGAGATCTTTGTTCTTTTGAAGAAACTAATTTCATTTCATATTATCAACATCATATTCCAGACACTATATTCCAGAATGGCATAAATTAAAACATTCAAATATTAAAACAAACTCCCATATCCATGTTATGGCAACAGACTGAAAGATAGATATAAGGATTAGTGTAAAATACTGCAAGGAAGATTTACTTTGTTTATAGCTAGAATTTTTAATAAAATGTCAGTGCATTACCTTAAGTTCATTTGGTGATTGCGCATGTATTAACAATATATTTATAATGTCTTCCATGCGCATGAACTGTAATCATTACGAATCGATTGAATAAACTGTGCCAGCGTAGTTTCACACAATTGTATTTCTTGTGTATTATCTTCAAACATCATAAAAAGTCCATCAATAATATCAAATAGATGACCATATTATTTTCTGGTACAGCATTCACAATCGAAATCCAGGATATAACATATTGTCGCACAATATAATTCTTTACACAAATGCGTTTCCTAAGAGGTATAAAAGCTTCTAGATTGAAAGTTTGTGAAGATTCTACAGCAATATCTTTAAGTAAACGATCCAACAGGAATAGGCCACAAGACTCCAGCAAAAAATAAATGGTGGAAGGGTATAATGGAGGGACGTGCCACCACAATTGAGAATGGCACTAACGAATTCACTGACATATTTTGAAGAATCCTAAAGAAACAACAAAAATTAACTTGAATTTTTAATTTAATTAATTACTTACCTTTCCTAAACCTTAACAAAAACAACTCTACAACAGCAACAATGACAGTCATATATTTTTAATAGAAAAAAACTGCAAGTGTGTTTGTACAAAAATTGTTTATGTGTAAGTTTCAGTCATTCATTTCTTGTAGGGTATGTTATTGTGTTCTTGGTATTGTTAATATGTATGGGCAACTTCAAAAATTTACGGCACCTAGACAATTTTTTTTAAAGTTTTTTTTTGTCTGACATCAATGTCGATTTGCGTGTGTATAAACCGATATTTGAGCATGTGAAATCCGTTCGCGTTAATATTTTTATTAAACGGCGCAAATTTTACGGCACACAGTGGACCATATTTTGAGAAGGCGGCCAAAAATCATTTGCCGATTTTAAAGTTATGTTATTCATTTGAAAGTAAATACTAGTAAACCTCGGGAGCCAAAAAATTGCGACTCTATCTCAACAATATCACAGCGAACAGGGTCGTCGAAAATGGGCTTTCGCAGTATTTTGGTAATATTAAAAATTTCTTTGTAAATTTTTATTTTTGAATGACTGTAACTTTTTTGATTTAAAAGATTATGAAGTGAAATAAATTTTGTATAATTTTGTGGCTTCAATACTATTAATGTTAAAAATGTAGAATGACTGAGTCATTCCGAAATTAAAAAAAAATTTTTTTTAAAAAAGGTCCAAATTTTCCGAAAATCTCCTACTTAATAGAGCATAACTCCTGCCAGTCAAAAGCAGTCAGAAAAAATCTTGCACTCTTCTATAGTCGGAACCCTCCTCTATACCCCACTATATACCCGCCAGTTTCCGCCCGTGTGCACCAGAACAATTTTCCTGACCCAAGGTTAGATATTTTCTGCAAAATTTATGAATACATAAGTTGTCCGCCATGTGGTTAGGATATATTAAGTTTGAGGTGATTTTTGTAACTGCCAAATATATTGGACCTTTATCCATCTTTTATTATACGGATCGGCTCAAAAACACTTTCTGAGTCGATTAAACGATGTTCGTCCGTCCGTCTGAGTGTTATGAATACAAAAGTTGGTCGTACCGGTGCACCGCGGTGTATTTTTTTGCGTGTCGGTAGAGTTGTCAGGAGTTTTTATATACTTATAAAAAAAGGGTTGAGATATAATGCGCTTAATTGTTACAGGTACATTTACATAGCTATCTTTCAAAAACATTAATAGTCTGCATTAGAGTTATATAGTTTAAATACCTGACAAAATGGGAAACAATTTAAATAACAGGTAAATGGTAAAAAAAAACTATTGCGACATAGCCCTTTAAGATATGAGCAGGAATGCTTCACCTTTTAAAAGGGGTTAGGGTGTGGGTTTTTTCTGCTTCTAAAAGTGGTAATAAAAGATAAAAATTTGTAAATGGTAAAAAAAAAACTAGCCCATTAAGATATGCGCAGGTATGCTTCACCTTTTAAAAGGGGTTAGGGTGCGGGTTTTTTATGCTTCTAAAAGTGGTAATAAAAGATAAAAATTTTTATTTTACATAATTGCAAGAAAGAGTATTTATAATAATGTTCCCACAATTATTATTCATTACAATTTGTGCAATGGCTAAGCACTGTTACAGAGACCTAGCACATATTTATTTTCAACGAAATGATGTAGATGATGTACTTTTGCACATAGTGAGCAACGATTTCTTTAAGAATTGTAACCTAGAAGACATTGAAATGCACAAAGGAAAAATTACTAATTTTGCATCGAATTTGAAAAGACGGTACATTGAATGCTCTCATAGCAAGGCAAAGATGTACAAACGTTACCAAAACTGGTTAATAAAGGAACTTATTTTTGAGAGTGCATCTACAACTGCCAACGAAAGTGGAAAAAAGGGTCGACCAGCAAAACCAATTGACGGATGTAGTGAAAGATCTCGAAGGCGCAAGCTGGAGAATATCAATGAAGAAATTTCACAAAGAATTATTAAGGATTCATTTTTGCACCAAATTCAACCAACCCAAAATAAAAAAAATAAAATTGAAATAATTGAAAAAATAGTAGAAGCGAGCCCAAGGCGCACAAAAAGGATTTGGAAAAGCATTCCTACACCAATTGAAGATAAGAAATTTACGCCGGAAGAAGCGTTCGCCCTATTTTTGGATTTGAAATTGACCAAAAATCAATATAAGGAATTGCTGAAGCGAACCAATGAAAAGAATTGTGGGATTTTTCCAGAGTATCGAGATTTAGTTTCTGCCAAAAAAGAATGCTTACCTTCACAATCTGCTATTAGTGTCACTTCAACATCAGCAGATATAAAATTGCAAGATCTCCTTGAACATACTGCAGAACGATTGCTAAATACGCTTGATACTGATCATTTAAAAAAAAAAATTGGTAATGGCAGCATTACTTTAATTTCTAAATGGGGATGTGATGGATCCTCTGGTCAGAAACAATACAAGCAATTTAATGCCGAAAATTCATTAGATGCTAATTTATTTATGGTATCTTTCGTTCCATTGCGCTTAACAAAAAGGTATAGCGTCTTAGAGCCGTCAACTAGTAGAGCAACAGAAATTGATATTTGGAGAAATGAAATTTCTTCTTCAACAAAGTATTGCAGACCAATAAAATTTGCATTCAAAAAGGAAACCGAAGATGTCATAACTGAAGAAGTTCAAAAATTAAAAGATCAAATTAAGGAACTTCAACCAGTAATATTTAAATTTGATGACCAAGACATTGAAGTACATTTTAAAATGTGTCTCACAATGAGTGATGGAAAAGTTGCACAAGCTTTCACTGGAACAAAGTCAACGTCAAGCTGCATTATATGCCAAAAGACATCAAGTCAATTAAGCCAACCCCCACCAGAAGACGATAGTTTTAAGGAAGCCTACGAATTTGGAATGTCCCATCTTCATGCTAGAATACGTTTCATGGAGCATATTCTTAAATTGGGTTATGATTTGGAATTTGGTCCGTTAGGCGAAGCAGTGAGAAAAAACAAAGAAAATGAAGAAAAAAGAAAGCAAAAAAAATAAAAAAATTCAACAAAAATATCTACAGCTAGGCCTCGTAATCGACCAACCAAAACAAGGGGAAGGAAACACAAATGATGGAAATACTGCAAGGAGATTTTTTTCCGGAAACTGCAGCATCTATCACAGGTGTAGATCATGAATTAATAAGACGATTCAAAATCAAATTCAAGTTCTAGCATGCAGCAGAAAGATAAATGCAAAAAAATTTGGAGATTACGCCAATAAAACAGCTATACTTTATAATGAAAAATACTCTTGGAGATATATGCCATCCACAGTTCATAAAATGTTGTACCATGGGGAACAAATAATCCAAAACAATATGCTATCAATAGGAGATCTATCTGAAGAAGCGCAAGAAAAAAGGAACAAGGACAATAGATTCTTTCACGAGCACAACACAAGGAAAATGTCCAGATGTTGCACTAATGAAGACCTTCTCACTATTTTGTTGTGCACTTCAGATCCATATATGTCAAACATTCGTCAAAAGTGGAAAACTACCTCTATTAAAGTAGACGAAGAAGCTAAACAACTTCTAGAAGATGAAAATCAAGGCTATTTAGAAGAAATTTTTACTAAAATTGGTTGATTTAAAGTACTTTTTCATTACACTAACAATAAGTTACACTTTTTTTATATATAAATAATAAAAATTGTTATATTTCATAAATTTACCATAAAAATTGATATAGAAATATTTAAAAAGACAATAAAAAAAATTTAACTAAAGCAAAAACATACGAGTTTTTCATTGAACCTTCTCTATCTGGAACCAATATAAGGTAATTTTTACGTTCGCTGCTTAATAAATTATATTTTACTCGGGATCTTTAAAAAAAAAAACAAACTTTGGCCCTTGTGCACATTAGGACTAAAAAGTTTACGGGGGCCAAAGTTTGGCTTTTCTGAAAAAATTAACTTAAAAAATTGTTTAAAAAAATTAGTTGTAAGATTAACTGAAAAAATAAGACAAAAAAACCTTTTTTTTTACTTTTTACACTTCACTTTTGTACTAAAATTCAACTACAGATGAAAATGTATTTTAAACCCTCCGTAACTTTTTTTATTTTCGGTCGAGAATTACGTTTTATAGCAAAACTTAAACGTTTTATACCAAACAGAAAAAACCGCATATCAAAATTCCAATCCAATCAAAAGTTATAGATTTTTGACCGCCTTCTCGTCAAATGGTCCACTGTGCGGCGGTTTAAAGTTAAAAATTTAAAAAAAATATTAAAATTACAGATTTTGTTAAAATTGAAAAACGATAAGGCGTGTGGATAATACCCCTTAAGGGCTTTCTTAGCACACTAAAATATTTGTAATAGCTTCAATACTTTTTAAAATACACTGAAAAAAAAAATAAAAAAAAATTTTTTTTGATCGCGTATGCATATAAAAATTTATTTAAACTTGTTAAACATTTTACAAAATTACGGCTGGTATAAGACATAATTTGCAATATTTTGGGAAAAAACTATTTGCCTATCGCTAATGGTTTAAGAGATGTAACCAATTACACTTTACCACTCATGATTTTTTTTACCAAATTATATATTAAGATCAGTAATACCTTTAAAATGCTTAGTTTTTTCTGAGTTTAGTATAGTATTAACATGCTTTAAATAAAAAGGTGTTTGGGTATTTAATAGAACAACTGACTCGTTAACATTGCATTTTATGGCTTCTTTGGACGCGAGTTTTACGTGGTATGTTAAGCCTTTAGCACCCTTTCGGTCAATTGTTTTCTGACACCACTTATAGTAAAAAGTCTTTTCTAAACCATTTCAGCCTCCGGAATTTCTTTTTTATTGCAAACTTTGCATTCTCTATACATAAAAGATTTCGAATCTAAGTTACATGGTACCATTGGAATAAAGTTATGTGAGCTAGATGAAGATAAACCTTTAATCGGTACAACTTTTGCAGCATTAAATCAAAGTTAATGTGTATTTTACACAAACATGTATTTCGAGCAGACATTTTACTTTTAATTATCCAAAATTTCTTGTATTTAGTAAAAGCATTAAAGGATATTTTGAGCTTAGTTTCTTTGCAAAACTTTTGGTGCAGATTAGTAAGAGTATCTTGAAGAAATCGTTTTCGAAATACTTTACCTTTTTTCCTTATAATATCCCTTTTTCCTGGACCTATACTAGAGATTTGATCTTTTTGTAAAAGCTGTTCAATTAAATGTTATATTGTGTTCTCCTTACAACCTCTATTTTGTTGGGGAAATTTAAAATTTTTATTTTTATTTTGTTGATAACGATTAACTATGTGATATAAAATTTTACGGCTTTTATATTTCTTTAACACTTTTCCAGAAATGATTTTGGAGTACATAGATTTTTCTTTATGAGTTACTATATTTTGTTTATTTTTAACCAATTGTTTTTCTAAAACCTCACAAAACATTAGTCGCTTTTTCACCGCTCTGTGTCCTTGTTTCATAAAGCAAAGGCTACTGTGATCATAGAGTTTTTATAATAAAGCAAGTTCTTTAAGATGTCATTGCATCGGCGGTAATTTGGCGGTTTTCGCGGTAGTATATTTCAATTGTTTTGTTAAAATTTGTTAAGGTGGCCCTCGTGAATATTGTTAAAAATATAGTCTCACTTTCTAGGCATTAAAAAAAAACGCGTTTTTTTTGCAAATATTAATATTGGACCGATTATAAAATACTTGTTGGGGTTCTGGGTTACTTATTAACACGAATTCAAAAATAATTCTTTTAAATGTTCAAAATCAAATATTTCATACAAGGATGCTTTTTGAGGTTAGAAACATTTTGTTTCCTCCATAAAATTTTAAATCCTTAAAATTTTTTGGTGCGTTTTCGATTTTAGCATCAAGCTCAGTAAAGTCTTCCATTCGATGTACGTTTGAGCGGAATAGATACAGTGCTTTAGTTGTCACAAAGCGAAATGTATTTGGAAAAAACTGCCGCTGCACGCGAGTTATGTCATCACACTTATCCCCACCAAAACCACCAAGGCAACAACAACAACATTTATATTAGGCAATAAATTTAATACAGGAAATTATAAATCAACAAAATATTATAAACAAAATTATTTCGAAATTTATTAAATTCAATAAAACTACTAAATATGCAAAATTAACACAAGCAAGAGAATAAGCACTTTTATATTTAGTTCACAGACAAAATATTTGGGAAATTTATTAAATATAAAATCAATTCAATAAAACCACCAATTATGCAAAATTAACAGAATCAATAGAATAAGCACTTTTGTATTTAGTTCATAAGTTTTATTATAAAAAAGAAAGAAAACAATAAAGAAAGTCAGATATAATTGAACTACGGAAAAGTAAAGTTGTTTTTTTTTAACTTAGTAAAGTAAGTTATATTACTGGCGCAGTCGAAAAAAAAGTTGACGGTATATCAACTTTCGCTCCCAACTAAAACTATTAAGGAACATAATAGTGAATATAATTGTTAATTAAAAATCGATAGTGAAGTAAGAACATAATAAAACAATACACAATTATAAACAGTGAAAAATTTTAA
The DNA here is from genome assembly GCA_963682025.1 of Cordilura impudica. Lineage (NCBI taxonomy): Eukaryota > Metazoa > Arthropoda > Insecta > Diptera > Scathophagidae > Cordilura > Cordilura impudica. The sequence continues at coordinate 45,993,209 of OY821522.1, forward strand.
AAATCAAAACAAGGACAATCAATTAATGAAAATAACTGTTAAATAAAATTAGAACTAAAAGATAATAAAACAATTATAGACAGTGAAAAATTAAAAACAAACAACAATCAGTTAGTGAAAATAACTGCTAATTAAAAATTATAAATAGTGGACTAGAAAATAATAAAATAATAATAAAATAGAGCAAAAATTGGTCAGTTAACGGAAATAACTGTTAAATTAGAACTAAAACATAATAAAATAGATAGTAAAAAAAAAATAAAAAATATCAAAAGAAATGTTAAATTAGAACTAAAACATAACAAAATAGACAGTGAAAAAATTAAACAGTAAAATTAAAAATCAGTTAGAGAAAATAACTGTTACATAAAAACAATTAGAACTAAAACATAGTAAACTATATACGGTAACGAAACCGATCATCAATAATCATCAACAAACAAAAATCAACAGAAAACAAGGAAAACACCAACCCCAGGATCATCAAATCATCAGGAGCAGCAACCAGCATGAAACTACTACTAATAATAATAGGGTAAATAAGTTATATTTTAAGTAATATATATATGTATAAGAAATTTTTTTAAAATAAAAATTGCTTCATTCATGCGAAAAACATATCGTATCAAACCATACACAACCATTTTTAGACACCTAATACCCATTCCAGAAAGTAGAGAAATGTCACTAAATGAGAATAATCCCTCGGGTTCCACCCCCCAAATTCCAAATCAAATTCCATACCAGAATCAAATATTTGACTCATTGAGAGTCCCAGATGCAGTGAAGGATCTCCCAAAGTTTGACGGAAACCCTAGATTGCTATACGAATTTTTGACAAATGTTGAGGAAATCTTGGGATATCTTGTTAACGTAGACGGAACAAACTATGCAAAAATTATATTAAGAGCAATTAGAAATAAAATAGTAGGGCAAGCTAACGAGGTACTCAACGTCTATGGTACCCCTCTAGTTTGGGAAAATATAAAAAGTAATCTAATCTTACATTATTCCGATAAAAGAAATGAAACATCCCTAATAAAAGATCTACATAACCTAAAACAAACCAATCAATCAGTCCAACACTTTTATAGTTCAATTATAGAAATACAGTCGTCCATCAATAATAATATTCTAATCCATGAAAACAATCCTAGTGTCATAGAAGCGAAACAAAAATTATTCGGCGAAATGTGTCTAAACACATTTTTATCAGGCCTTAAAGAACCTTTAGGTTCAAACATTAGATCGATGAGACCAAGAACAATGACCGAAGCCCTTTCCTTCTGCATACAAGAACAGAATATATATTATACTAAAAAACCATTTACAAACACATATCCTGTTTTTCAACAGAATGTTAGACAAACCCCACCAAATTATCAAAATTATCCATCTTATCAAACTTACCAACCAATAGTGAACAATCCAAACAGATTTTCACAACAGTTTTCGAGACAGTACCACCCAATTATACCACCATATCAGAACAATATGATTAGATATCAGAATCCAATTAGCAACGGCCAAAGACCCCAAGTTAATGCACCTATTAACGCATTCGCACAAAATAAACATTTTAATACACACCAAGGGAATATACCGAATAACAAATTCGAACAAAACAGAACATTCTATAACAATAACAACAATTCACTTAACCCCAACTTTGGACAACAACAATATCGTCCACAAAATTTACCACCCCCAGAACCAATGGACGTAAGCTCGGGTTATACTCACTTGAGGAAACCATCAAGCATGCAGACACAAAGAATGACAAGTGGTTTTAAACCTCACGAAATACATAATATTGACACAGAAGGAACTCCCTATACAAACTTAGAGGAATATTACTATTATCACCAGAATGACTATGTTCAACAGAATAATTTCAATCAAAACTTTAGTTTTGAACAAAACGACCAATATGACCATAACAGTAGTAACACAATTGATGACAGTGAAAATTTTCTAGTAAATGCCTCCCCGGACCAACCGGATACTTAGACATAAATAAACATGGACATACATTACCATACATAAATATATCCTCCCCTTTCGGTAGACCACTAAAATTTCTGATCGACACTGGTGCCTCTTCATCATTTATAAATCCAGAATTTGTTGATCAGGGCGAGTGTGAAAGTTGTGAACCAATCACGATCACCACGATTTTAAATAAACACTCCTTGAACAAGAAAATCAGCTTACCGTACTTTATGGAATTCGGAGAAGAAGGCAAGATGGAATTTTTCATCTTTAGATTCCACAATTATTTTCACGGATTAATAGGACTTAATATTTTAGATAAACTTAAAGCCAAAATAGACCTTGGCAATAAAACTCTAATCACAAACAACTCTATAATACCACTACAATTTAAACCTAATCTAACTTCGAGAAAATTTATAATTCAACCTTGTTCAAAACTTGTTACGAAGATACCGGTTGATTCTCGAAATGGTGATTTTTTCATACAAAAAACCTTCTTAGAACCCGACTTATTTATTTCGGAAGGTATTTATTCCTCAAGAGAATGGTATAGTTTTGTTGAGATAGTAAACATATCTGACCGAGCAAAAGTTATCTATATTGAACAACCCGTAAAAACTATTCCATATCAAAATTTCATTGAAGTTAATAACTTCACCATAGATTCAGATACGCCCCATCAAGAGGATAGTATAACTAAATCTCTGAGAACGGACCACTTGAATGAAGAAGAGAAAAAAGTATTAATGAGAATCTGCAAAGATTACGATGATATATTCTTTAAAGAAGGGAATCCCCTCAGTTTTTCTAATCAAATTAAACATAAAGTCAAAACCACGGATGACATCCCTATTTTTACGAAATCCTATAGATACCCTTATGTTCATAAGGAAGAAGTACGGGCACAAATAAATAAAATGCTACAACAGGGCATTATAAAACCAAGTTTTTCACCTTGGAGTGCTCCTGTGTGGATAGTCCCAAAAAAAAAAGAGATGCTACCAATATACAAAAATGGAGACTAGTTATTGACTACCGAAAACTAAACGAGAAGACAATTTGTGACAAGTACCCCATACCCAACATTACAGACATACTAGACAAATTAGGAAGAAGCATGTACTTCACCACCCTTGATCTTGCCAGTGGCTTCCACCAAATAGAAATGCATCCAGAACACGTGGGAAAAACTGCATTCTCCGTGGACGGAGGTCATTTTGAATTTGTCAGAATGCCTTTTGGCCTCAAAAATGCACCATCTACATTCCAGAGAATAATGGATAATGTATTGAAAGACCTAATAGGTACAATTTGTCTTGTATACTTAGACGATATAATCATCTACTCCACGTCATTACAAGAACATATGGTAAATTTGAAGAAAGTTTTTGAAAGACTAAGAGAATCAAATTTAAAAATTCAGTTAGACAAATCTGAATTTTTACACAAAGAATGTGCATTTTTGGGACATATTATTTCCACCGAAGGAATAAAACCAAACCCTGAAAAAATTCACGCGATAAAAAATTTTCCCATCCCGAAAACTCAAAAGGAAATAAAATCATTCTTAGGGCTATTGGGCTATTATCGGAAATTTATACAAGACTTTTCAAAGTTAACGAAACCTATGACCGAATGTTTGAAGAAAGGAAGGAAAGTCATTTTAAACGACCAATACCTAAGACCATTTGAAACATGCAAAAACTTATTGATCAACGACCCTTTACTCCAATACCCGGACTTCTCAAAACCATTTGTCTTAACAACTGATGCAAGCGACTTTGCTCTAGGAGCAATTCTTTCCCAAGGTCCAATCGGAAGCGATAAGCCAATATGCTATGCGAGTAGAACATTAACGAACAGTGAAATAAACTACTCAACAATTGAAAAGGAACTGTTAGCTATTGTTTGGGCTACAAGATATTTTAGACCCTACCTTTTCGGACACAAATTTAAAATTGTAACCGACCATAGACCACTTACATGGATCATGAGTCTAAAAGAGCCAAATTCCAAATTAGTAAGATGGAGGCTCAAACTCGAGGAGTTTGACTACGAAATCGTTTATAAAAAAGGCAAACTTAATACAAACGCAGACGCTCTAAGCCGCATCAAAATTCACAATCATAACGCTTTAAATGAAGAGGTTAACATTAATACAATCGACAACGACTCAATTCACGAACAGCGGGAACGACCATTCACTCCGCAGACGAAAATTATGATGACGGTATTCCAATCTCAGAAAAAGCATTAAACACGTTTAATCTGCAAATTATCCTACAAGCGAAAAAGGAAGGTTCTCCTCTTACACTCGAGACCGTATTTAAAAATAAATTGCGGAAGACGATACGCAGACCAGAATACAACGAAACTGTAATGACTGATATATTTAAACGATACCTCGCCCCCAATAAACTCTCTGCGATAATGGCAGACGATGACACATTTAAAATTGTTCAAAACACATATTCTAAATATTTTGCAAGCAGTAAACTTTTTAAACTCGTTCGCTGTAAAATCTTATTACAAGATATTCGAAACACCGATGATCAGGATAAACTTGTGAATGATCACCATATCAATCACAATCATAGAGGCATACAGGAAACATTTGAACATTTGAAACGGGAGTATTTTTTCCCTTATATGAAGGAAAAAATAACCAAATGTATTAATCATTGTAATATATGCCAAACACTCAAATACGAAAGAAGACCTCCAAAACCTACATTTGAAACCCCAGAAATACCGAAAAAACCATTAGACATTGTCCACATTGACATATACTGCATAAATAAACGAAACATTCTCACCCTTATCGACAAATTTTCGAAATTCGGATCAGCATATTCCCTAGAATCCAGAAACAGCATATCAATCTTAAAAAATATTAAACATTATATAAGCTTACACGGCCTCCCCAAAAAAATTGTTTGTGACCAAGGCTCGGAGTTCAGTGCATCTATTATAAAAGACTTTTGCGAAACCAACAGAATTAATATACATTACACCTCATTTCAACAAAGCACTAGTAATTCTCCAATCGAAAGACTACATTCGACGATGACAGAAATTTACAGAATCATTATGCAAAAATACAAAGAATCAGAACTACCATTAGATCACGATGAAATACTTTTCGAAGTAATCACGACATACAATAACTCTATACACACCGCGACAAAACTGACACCATTTGAATTGTTCTATGGAAGAACACCCACATTTGAAAAAGACTTAAATTATAACACACAACACGAATACTTGCAACGACTAAAGGAATTTCAGAACAAATTACATGAATCAATTAAGGAAAAACTGACACATGACACAGAAAAACGCATTGAACGATTAAACCAAAATAGAGAAGAACCCGAAACCCTTCTAGAAAACGACATCATCTACAGAAAAGAATGCAGGAGAAATAAATTGACCCCTAGATTTTCAAAGAGAACTGTAAAACAAAATAACAAAGTGACTCTTTTAACACTAAACAACCAAAAACTCCACAAATCCAAAATAAAAAGAAAACATAAAATCTGAAACTCACCTTTCTTTTAGATTTATACTGGCACAGGCCGATGTTAAAATTGTAAACATTTCCCCAAGACAAGGAATCATCCCATTGAAATTAGGAATTGCTAGAACAATAATCGACTACAAACACCTGATACATATAATCAACCTCGAATCCTACGAAGACAATATACAAAAAATAGAAAAAACGGTAACCCAATTTGAAACCACACAATTTGCCAAAATCGCCTTGAAAACAACAAAACTAAAACTAAAAGAACTCACTACGAAACTGAACCTATTAACACCCAGAAATAGACAGAAGAGAGGACTAATAAACGCATTGGGTTCGACAATAAAATTCATAACCGGAAATATGGATTATAAAGATGCGGAGAGATTAAATAGAGACATCGAAGATCTACTAACGGAAAATGGACGAATAAACAATACACTAAATCAACAACTAATCCTCAACACTGACATGATAAAGAGGTTTGAAAACATAACTAATCATATAAACAAAGAGCAAGACATTATCACACAATCCATAAAACACATACAAGATCAAACCCGTAATTCACTAAACCCTGCAATTAACACAATAACACAAATTCAACAACTCAACCAGATAAACTATCACATCGATATACTTACACAACATCTTAACAATATCGCAGAAGCAATAATATTAGCCAAATTAAATATCATTCCTAAATTAATATTAGATCCTATAGAACTAATTCAAATTCATAATACATTAAATAACACAATAAATATACTTTCCACTGAACACATATTTGAACTCCTCGAATTAACTGCATACTATAGTAATACTAATATAATATTTAACATAAAAATTCCAATAATATCAAACAATAAATTTACATTATATCATATTATCCCAACACCAATTAATAAAACTTTAGAAATTATAAGCGAAGAATACGCATTAATTAATGAAAATAGTTTGATATTTTGTAAAGAAAAATGTAAGCACATAGAAAATCAATTTTATTGTAAGAATATTCATGAAACGGAATATAATATGAACACAAACTGTATTAGAAATGTAGTAAATAAGCATGAAACTGCCTCCTGCCATTTACGAGATATAGGGCAAAAAGTTGATATTATTCACCCGGAACCCAACTATATTATCCTCATCAACCCTCCAATACAACAGATTACGACCATATGCAACAACGTCAGCAAACAACACACGATCAATAGCACAACCCTAATTCAATTTACCAACTGCAGAATCGCCATCAATAACATCTGGTACAACAACGAAAATGACACATATTGGGATAATGGAAACTTCATCGAAATGCCACCCAGCGTCAACAGTAACATTACAACTCTCTCAAACAGAAATGAAATAACACTCCCAAAATTAAATGAATATAGATTCGAAGATAGAAGAATAATAGAGAACCTACAGGCAAATACAAGAAGACATGAAAAAGTTACATATTCAGTATTCGGTTCAACAACAATTTTCATCATAATACTGGCAATTGCTGTAATAAAATGGAAACCAACAAGAATAACATATTCCCTTGACCAGAAAATTAATGAAGTGCCGACAACAAATTACGCACAGCCCCTTTGGCCGTCACTTCATTTTAAGGAGGGAGGAGTTATGTCATCACACTTATCCCCACCAAAACCACCAAGACAACAACAACAACTATAATAACAACAACATTTATATTAGGCAATAAATTTAATACAGGAAATTATAAATCAACAAAATATTATAAACAAAATTATTTCGAAATTTATTAAATTCAATAAAACTACTAAATATGCAAAATTAACACAAGCAAGAGAATAAGCACTTTTATATTTAGTTCACAGACAAAATTATTGGGAAATTTATTAAATATAAAATCAATTCAATAAAACCACCAATTATGCAAAATTAACAGAATCAATAGAATAAGCACTTTTGTATTTAGTTCATAAGTTTTATTATAAAAAAGAAAGAAAACAATAAAGAAAGTCAGATATAATTGAACTACGGAAAAGTAAAGTTGTTTTTTTTTAACTTAGTAAAGTAAGTTATATTACTCGCGCCAGGATTGAAAAAAATTATTTTTTTTTTTGCACTTTATCAGTTTAGTCCGTCGCGAAGAATCTACCTAGATACCTAAACATGTTCGCATGCCATGTTTTGATATAAAAAAAGCTTACAAAAAAATTGTTTTTTTTTGCAAAAATTTTCAAAAGTTCATAAAATTTTTGCGATTAAAAACTTTAAAGTGCGTTTTCACCTCGGAGGTGCAATTTACTAAGTTACTCACATCACGCAATACACTAGCCAACTTAAAAGACAATTCAGATTGTCAGACGCAAAAAAGATACATTTTCAAAAAATTTACGCTAATTTCTTTTAAGTTTGTGATGTCCGTGATACGTTATTGGTGCGCTGACACCAACTTGATATACCTCAAACTTTATAAAATTACGCCGTTTTTTTAATTCTGCACTCAAAACTCATTTCTATTAAACGGCGCAAAAACCCTATGTAAAATCTTCAAAAAGTTCAAAATTCGGAAAATTTTGGTTTCACTTGTAAACCACCATGCAACTTTTCACCCAGCAGCGATAGCAAAAAATTTTTTTTAGTGAATATATCCTCCAAGTCTAGTGACTATAGTTTGTATAGGGTTGGATCTGCAAGCTAAAAACTGTTACAAAGAAATCGGAATGAATGAAAAAACTCTTGCAAGTTTCAAGTCGTTTTTTTAATTTTTCAAATTTTAGATGACCCCCAATTCCTAAGGTGAAGACTTTTCAACGTTAAACTTTGCACGTCAGATCCATCAAGTATAGTTATCCAAACCCTGAACAACCTTTTTTTTAATTCATAAAACTTAACGAAATAAGAGCCATAGTATGTCGGTTTCAGCATGTGCTCAAAAAATTTGAAATAGCCCATATGCATAATTTTTTGTGGCATTTTTTTTATGTTGTTGTACAATTATTATGTTTAACCACTAAACTGTTACAACACACATGTTTATTTAAGGGGTATCTACATATTTTTGTTCGTATCTAATCGTAATGGAGCCCGATTTAGCCCATTTTCAATACCAACCTGCTGGGAGTTATGGCAAATGATATTGTTGTAACCTTATTCAGTTTAATGGCTTCTTTTGTGAATGAGCGTGATTATAACAGACAGACGGACATCGTTATATCGACTCGTGCTGTGATAAGGATCAAGGATATATATACTTAATGGGGTCGGAAATTAGTTTTTCGATGCGTTACAAACGGAATGACAAACCCATATATACCCCCCGCCACTGACGTGTGGCGGGTATAAAAAATACACACACAAAATAAATGGTGATATCATATTTTTGTGATGTAGAAAATGGTCAAAAAATGACTTAAAAAGGCTTAAAGCCAACTTTAGTCATTTTAAAATCTCAAAAACACGAAAGAGGGAAAACATACTTCTATACCTGTATATATAGGCAGGTTGGCACATTTTACTTAAGAACGTTTTTGGCTTATCTGCACATAAACTCGTGCAAAAGTTGGGTGTACAGCTACTTCAAAACTACTGTAGAATCTGTGCAATTACTCCCTATAAAGCTGTATAAAAAAAGGAGTAAAGCCTGGATTCTAACTTGCAATTAACTCAAAAAGAGGGTTAGTATTTGCACAGGGCAAACTCAATTTAATAAGCAAATTTAATGAATTTGTGTTTAAACATTGCCGGCCACCTTGCAACACTATCTGAGATTGCAACAAAGTCTTAGATAGTAAATGAAAGATCTTACAAAATTAAGTAAAGGTAAAATATAATAAATGTTTCTTCCATAATTTTAAATATTTCATATAAATACATACATATATATTTTTTAATAGTTTCTTTTTTACATTTTTCAAAAAACACTTAAAACTAATGGTCAAGAGAGCAAACCAGTATGGAATGGGTTTTTGATCAACGGATCAGCTGATCAGGGGATTATATTATATTATATTATATTACATTATATTATATTATATTATATTATAATATATTATATTATATTATATTATATTATATTATATTATATTATATTATATTATATTATATTATATTATATTATATTATATTATATTATATTATATTATATTATATTATATTATATTATATTATATTATATTATATTATATTATATTATATTATATTATATTATATTATATTATATTATATTATATTATATTATATTATATTATATTATATTATATTATATTATATTATATTATATTATATTATATTATATTATATTATATTATATTATATTATATTATATTATATTATATTATATTATATTATATTATATTATATTATATTATATTATATTATATTATATTATATTATATTATATTATATTATATTATATTATATTATATTATATTATATTATATTATATTATATTATATTATATTATATTATATTATATTATATTATATTATATTATATTATATTATATTATATTATATTATATTATATTATATTATATTATATTATATTATATTATATTATATTATATTATATTATATTATATTATATTATATTATATTATATTATATTATATTATATTATATTATATTATATTATATTATATTATATTATATTATATTATATTATATTATATTATATTATATTATATTATATTATATTATATTATATTATATTATATTATATTATATTATATTATATTATATTATATTATATTATATTATATTATATTATATTATATTATATTATATTATATTATATTATATTATATTATATTATATTATATTATATTATATTATATTATATTATATTATATTATATTATATTATATTATATTATATTATATTATATTATATTATATTATATTATATTATATTATATTATATTATATTATATTATATTATATTATATTATATTATATTATATTATATTATATTATATTATATTATATTATATTATATTATATTATATTATATTATATTATATTATATTATATTATATTATATTATATTATATTATATTATATTATATTATATTATATTATATTATATTATATTATATTATATTATATTATATTATATTATATTATATTATATTATATTATATTATATTATATTATATTATATTATATTATATTATATTATATTATATTATATTATATTATATTATATTATATTATATTATATTATATTATATTATATTATATTATATTATATTATATTATATTATATTATATTATATTATATTATATTATATTATATTATATTATATTATATTATATTATATTATATTATATTATATTATATTATATTATATTATATTATATTATATTATATTATATTATATTATATTATATTATATTATATTATATTATATTATATTATATTATATTATATTATATTATATTATATTATATTATATTATATTATATTATATTATATTATATTATATTATATTATATTATATTATATTATATTATATTATATTATATTATATTATATTATATTATATTATATTATATTATATTATATTATATTATATTATATTATATTATATTATATTATATTATATTATATTATATTATATTATATTATATTATATTATATTATATTATATTATATTATATTATATTATATTATATTATATTATATTATATTATATTATATTATATTATATTATATTATATTATATTATATTATATTATATTATATTATATTATATTATATTATATTATATTATATTATATTATACTAGATGTAACCCGGTGCGCTTCGCTACACCCTCCCCCTCCCCCCCCCTTCCGAATTGTTACGAAAAGGCTCACGCAAGTCCCAAGGCTCTCACTAACACAGTAATTCAGATATATCACATTTAATATTAAGTTTGTATAGGGGTACCATGCGCATTTGTCCAATCCCGCCCATTTTTTTGTCTGACTACTCACGTTAATAATAGATGACCTAAGATAAATTTTCAAAGCTCTCTCTATCATAGTACTTTATATATATGATATTAAAAATTTACTTTGAATGGGAGGTGCCACGCCCACTAAAAATATTAAAAAAAATACAGCCTGTAGCACTTCCGATATCCGCAGTAAGAATCAGTGAAAATTTCAGGAAGATCAGATAAGTCGTTACGGAGATTACCTCCTACAAACAAACAAACACATTACCTCTTTAATTCTTTTTTTTTTGAATATGTTTTTTGTTTTCGCGATTTTTGATTTTGACAATATATTTTCCACGACAAATCACATTGATAACTAATGTACTTGTCAAAAGACTGTAGCTTTCGTAGTACATCATATTTTTGATATAGGAGGTGCCACGCCCACTTATCCCATCCCGCCCAATTTTTATTGGACTACTCATATTAATATCTGAGGGACTCGTGCAAAATGTCGAGCCTTTCCCAGTTATATGATATTAGATATCTACTTTGCATGGGCGGTGCTACGCCCACTGCTTCTATCATGCCCATTTTTTTGTTCGACTAATCACACAAAGAACCTATGGGGTCACGCAAAGCCACAAAGCTCTCTCTTTTACAGTACTCCAAATATTTGACATTTAATAGTTACTTTGCATGGGGAGCTCCACGCCCATTGGTGTGAACCCGCCAATTTTTTGTCTGACTACTCATACTAAGATCTGATGGTGTCGTGCAAAGTGCCAAAGCTTCCCTCTTTTAGTACACCAGTTATATGATATCATATATTTACTTTGTACGGGCGGTGCCACGCCCACTGCTCCGATCACGCCCATTTTTTGTCTAACTAATCATATGAATAACTTATGGGTTCACACAAAGTCCCAAGACTCTCACTATAACAGTACTCCAGATATATGGCATTTTATATTTTATTTGTATGGCAGGTGCCACGCCTATTGGTCCAATAGCGCCCATTTTTTGTCCGACTGCTCACATTAA
>OY821522.1:46005886-46128386 GCA_963682025.1 Cordilura impudica
ATTATATTATATTATATTATATTATATTATATTATATTATATTATATTATATTATATTATATTATATTATATTATATTATATTATATTATATTATATTATATTATATTATATTATATTATATTATATTATATTATATTATATTATATTATATTATATTATATTATATTATATTATATTATATTATATTATATTATATTATATTATATTATATTATATTATATTATATTATATTATATTATATTATATTATATTATATTATATTATATTATATTATATTATATTATATTATATTATATTATATTATATTATATTATATTATATTATATTATATTATATTATATTATATTATATTATATTATATTATATTATATTATATTATATTATATTATATTATATTATATTATATTATATTATATTATATTATATTATATTATATTATATTATATTATATTATATTATATTATATTATATTATATTATATTATATTATATTATATTATATTATATTATATTATATTATATTATATTATATTATATTATATTATATTATATTATATTATATTATATTATATTATATTATATTATATTATATTATATTATATTATATTATATTATATTATATTATATTATATTATATTATATTATATTATATTATATTATATTATATTATATTATATTATATTATATTATATTATATTATATTATATTATATTATATTATATTATATTATATTATATTATATTATATTATATTATATTATATTATATTATATTATATTATATTATATTATATTATATTATATTATATTATATTATATTATATTATATTATATTATATTATATTATATTATATTATATTATATTATATTATATTATATTATATTATATTATATTATATTATATTATATTATATTATATTATATTATATTATATTATATTATATTATATTATATTATATTATATTATATTATATTATATTATATTATATTATATTATATTATATTATATTATATTATATTATATTATATTATATTATATTATATTATATTATATTATATTATATTATATTATATTATATTATATTATATTATATTATACTAGATGTAACCCGGTGCGCTTCGCTACACCCTCCCCCTCCCCCCCCCTTCCGAATTGTTACGAAAAGGCTCACGCAAGTCCCAAGGCTCTCACTAACACAGTAATTCAGATATATCACATTTAATATTAAGTTTGTATAGGGGTACCATGCGCATTTGTCCAATCCCGCCCATTTTTTTGTCTGACTACTCACGTTAATAATAGATGACCTAAGATAAATTTTCAAAGCTCTCTCTATCATAGTACTTTATATATATGATATTAAAAATTTACTTTGAATGGGAGGTGCCACGCCCACTAAAAATATTAAAAAAAATACAGCCTGTAGCACTTCCGATATCCGCAGTAAGAATCAGTGAAAATTTCAGGAAGATCAGATAAGTCGTTACGGAGATTACCTCCTACAAACAAACAAACACATTACCTCTTTAATTCTTTTTTTTTTGAATATGTTTTTTGTTTTCGCGATTTTTGATTTTGACAATATATTTTCCACGACAAATCACATTGATAACTAATGTACTTGTCAAAAGACTGTAGCTTTCGTAGTACATCATATTTTTGATATAGGAGGTGCCACGCCCACTTATCCCATCCCGCCCAATTTTTATTGGACTACTCATATTAATATCTGAGGGACTCGTGCAAAATGTCGAGCCTTTCCCAGTTATATGATATTAGATATCTACTTTGCATGGGCGGTGCTACGCCCACTGCTTCTATCATGCCCATTTTTTTGTTCGACTAATCACACAAAGAACCTATGGGGTCACGCAAAGCCACAAAGCTCTCTCTTTTACAGTACTCCAAATATTTGACATTTAATAGTTACTTTGCATGGGGAGCTCCACGCCCATTGGTGTGAACCCGCCAATTTTTTGTCTGACTACTCATACTAAGATCTGATGGTGTCGTGCAAAGTGCCAAAGCTTCCCTCTTTTAGTACACCAGTTATATGATATCATATATTTACTTTGTACGGGCGGTGCCACGCCCACTGCTCCGATCACGCCCATTTTTTGTCTAACTAATCATATGAATAACTTATGGGTTCACACAAAGTCCCAAGACTCTCACTATAACAGTACTCCAGATATATGGCATTTTATATTTTATTTGTATGGCAGGTGCCACGCCTATTGGTCCAATAGCGCCCATTTTTTGTCCGACTGCTCACATTAATAATAGGTGCCATCAGACAAATTTTAAAAGATCTCTCTATCATAGTACTCGAGATATATAACATTGAATTATTACTTGTATGGGAGGTACCACGCCCACTTCTCCGATCCGGCCCATTTCCGGCGCGGCTACTAATATTAACAATAGGTGACCTCACACAAATTTGCAAAGCTCTCCCTGTCATGGTACTCAATATATGTATATGATATTAAAAATTTACTTTGTGTGGGAGGTGCCACGCCCACTAAAAATATTAAAAAAATTATAGCCTATAGCACTTCCCATATCCGCAGTAAGACTTTGTGAAAATTTCAGGAAGATCAGATGGCTAGTTACGGAGATTACCCCCTACAAACAAACAAACAAACAAACAAACAAACAAACAAACACACATTACCTCTTTATTATATTAGTATAGATAGATTACAGATTATTAGTATAGATTTTTTTATTTCGATACTTGCTGTTTTTTTATTCGGCACAACAATTATCAGATTTTTCGGCGTTCCTACCCTGAAGCAAGGTACATGTAGCTGCCCATGAGAAGAATATGGATTATCCATATTAGATCTGGCAACACTTAACTATTAGCGTTGAAATTAAATTATCATTTGCCAATTTTAGTTTTTAGCGATTTTTGATTTTGCCCATTTTTGATTTTGAAGTTTTTTGTATTTGGGCGATTTTTATTATTCGCGATTTTGGGTTTGACGATTTTTGGGTTTGTCGATATATTTTCCACAACAAATCACATTGATAACTAATGTATTTGTCGTAAGACTGCTGCTTTCGTAGAACTTCATATTATTCATATAGGAGGTGCTACGCCCACTAATCCCATCCCGCCCAGTTTTTATTGGACTACTCACATTGATATCTGATGGTCTCGTGCAAAATGTCGAGTCTTTCCCTTTTATAGTACACCAGTTATATGATATCATATATTTACTTTATAAGGGTGGTGCCACGCCCACTGCTCCGATCACGCCCATTTTTTCTCTAACTGATCACATGAATAACTTATGTGCTCACACAAAGTCCCAAGACTCTCACTATGACAGTACGCCAGATATATGACAATTTATATTTAATTTGTATGGCAGGTGCCACGCCTATTGGTCCGATACTGCCCATTTTGTATCCGACTGCTCACATTAATAATAGGTGACATCAGACAAAAGCTCTCTCTATCACAGTACTCGAGATATATAATATTGAATTATTACTTGTATGGGAGGCACCACGCCCACTTGTCCGATCCCGCCCATTTCCAGCGTAACTACTAATATCAACAATAGGTATATGATTTAAAAAATTTACTTTGTGTGGGTGGTGCCACGCCTACTAAAAATATTTAAAAAATTATAGCCTATAGCACTTCCCATATCAGCAGCAAGACTCTGTGAAAATTTCAGGAAGATCAGATGTGTAGTTACGGAGATTACCTCCTACAAACAAACAAACAAACAAACAAACACACATTACCTCTTTATAATATTAGTATAGATAATAAATTGTGATAATATGGTTCTATACTAAAGTTGGATGATGCATTTCAGCGAATATTGCGTTACGGCGGTAGATACGTTGTGACTTCCTTCTATAGGCAAAAAACTTGTCGGTTGAGAGGTGATCCTTTTATGTGCATCCAAATGGATGGTAACTCGATAGCTCCAACACAATATGTTCAGTGGGGCTGGTTCCCTTTTGCATCGGTGGGTAGGTATGGACCGCGAATAACGTTGAGGAATTAACAAATTTTGTTTGGCCAATCTTTCTATAAGGCGTGACCACGTTGCAAAAATTTAACTTTTATCAGAACTTCAGGAATTTGCCACGGAATATTTCCTTTTTTGATTGGAGTTTCGATCACTTCCACTCTGTAACACAGTACCCAGCAATATTAAGTTAAAGAGAAACTTTACGAATTTTATTTTTTTTGAATAATTTTTTAAACTTTTCCTTGGTCTGACTGTACTTTTTTCTTTTTTTTTTTTTTTTTTTTAGCCTTCACCAATCGTCAGCTTTTGCTGAGGACCTTCTTTAAACAACGTTATTCAAGTAATAATGATTGGCGTCATACAAACAGGTCTATTAAGTCAGAATCAAATTCTTTTTTTTTTCTTCATATACCGGTTGCATTATTAATTCTATTCTTAGTACATAAGAAAAAAAAAGCGGGATCAGCGATCTCGTTTTCACAAATTGTCATAGTCAAGATTGAAAGAGAATCTACTATGGTAATGCAACCAAAAAAAAAAAACTTCTATCATGACATAGTTTTGTATATAGGGGTTTTGTTTTGTAAGTGGGTGGATATCCAAATTTATTGGGAAAAAAAAAATTTGTACGAAAATCGTAACAACATATACAAACACATTTCCACTACTAACGCTACAATGCTTGTTAAACATTTTGACCGTGTATAACGAGATTTTCAAACTTGCCACGTAACAGATCGATTACTTCACGGCCCGCCACTATCTTCGAAAATAGTCCACAAATAATCAGTTTTCATTCCACGATAGCGCTCACCGTTCACAGTAACGCGTTTGCCTTCCGATCTCCGAAGAAAAATTACCCAATGTGGTTTGGCCCAAAAACCACACCAGACAGTGCATCGGTCAAGGTACATTAGCTTTTAACAGTCATGTGTAGATTTTCTGCGCCCCTGAAGCGACAATTTTGCTTGTTGCCGTAAATATCGGGATGGAAATTAGCTTCGTCAGAAAATATTATTTTTTTTAATTACACTACTGACACTAGCATTGCCGTACTCAAAATTACGAGTAAGCAATACTACATGGACCACCCTATATCTGCAAAGTAATAATTAGTTTTCAAAATTAGAGATTGAAATTACCCAAGTACGGCTAGATTTGTGTTTTAATGTCTGATTTTTAGATCAATTTTAATTAAAATTAATAAAAATATTTTGGCAACATTTATCTACATAAGGAACTCAGACACATATTTTAAAATACCTTATTTCATTATAAAAAAAATACTTTTGAAGAAGTAAAATAAAATAATTAAACTTAAAATGAGTAGATTTTAAATTTTTAGCATTGCGCTCAAAAACACCAACAAATATTTAGCTTTGACAAAACACAACCTGAAATGAATACAAGTTATAATACAATTTTCAACAGAGAGTGATGTAGAATTTTATCTACTTTAGCCTACAGTGGACAATTTTAATAAAAGACTGATTTAATATTAATCGCCAGTTTTGGTACTTTTCAATAAATTTTGATGTTTCAGCGCCATTCCTACACTTCATAAAAAAGTTATTTATATTCTTCTTGATGGTATGATGAGGTTATACAGCTGTTGGCGAACAACTATATTTTTTATTGTAATAAGTTAATCTTTGTTTTAGTTATCTTTCCCTGTGTACATTCTTGTCTTTTTTGTTTAATTACACTCAAAGCCGGTTTCTATATTATTTATAACTAATGTATCTATGTACTTGTTTCTTATTACGCTCAAAGCCGGTTTTTATCTTGGCGCCAATTGTGTAGCTAATGTACATATATACTTATAATTAACGACAAATAGAAATTTATGTAAAACCTTTTTAGCAAATATTTTTGACTTTGACTTAACTTTATCTTAGCTCGAAACACATAACCAATCGCGTATTAAAAATTCTGAAAATTCTTAAACTCTAAAAATTATAAAAACATTGTAAAATTTATTATTTTTGAAATAAAACTTATTTTAAATAAAATTAAAATAAACCCTCATACTCAACATTGGTGCCGAAATCCGGGAACCTTTAGATGTTTTGCCTTGATATTTGCTGTGTCTATTGGATTTTGACTTGGAACATATATTATATTGGAGCTTTTGATTTGCTTTGTGAAACTGTTGACTTGTGCTTTTGCCTAACTAAATACTGACTAATTGGATCAAATAAATTGGAAATTTGCCGTCTATTGGAGATTGATTTGTATACTATTGTGCATGACTATTTATTTGGTTTGGTAAAATCTTACGTTGCTGTTGCCGACATCTGTGATTTTATTAAAAGTATAAACCGTATGTATTAAATGAAATTATTTTTATTTTAAAATGGCGACACTTCAGTTATTATTGAAGAACAAAAGGAGTTGTTCCAACACTTAAAACGGACAGCTCAGAGCTATGAAATGAAAGCAAGGAAAACTTGCGGTTATGCCCACATGGTTTTTGAAGAAATTGTGTCGGTTACTCTGAAATTTAAAGATAAACATGAACAATTGCAAAGTATTGTACGTGATAATACGATTAGCATTAACGATATTCCATATTTCACCGAAGAAATCTTTTACCAATTTCAAGATTTATCATTGTCAATTAGAGGACAAGTTTTTGATTTTCGTAATGAAGCCTTTACTACACAATCACCCGTTTTTCATTCTACATTCACTGCACCCTCCCACAGTCGAAATGAAATGCTGCATGCCGAGGCCCGTCTACCGAAAATTGATATACCAACATTTTCTGGTGATTATTTTTCATGGATATCATACAGGGATATGTTCATCTCGCTTGTTCATAATAATCAAGCCTTAAGTGATATTCAAAAATATTATTTTTTAAAAGGTTCATGCTCAAAAACTCCATTGGATAAGGTTAACGAATATCCGGCTTCTGAGGCTAGTTACATTTTAGCATGGAACGCCCTTAACAATAGGTATCACAATAAAAGAAAAATTGTTAATACACTTTTTGAAAAACTTTTTTTGATACCTCAGTCTAATGGTTCTGCTGAAAGCATTCAAGTTATATTAGATACCACGCGAAATTGTTTTGCTTTACTTAATACATTAGAAATTTCAACCGTTGGATGGGATGCTATACTTATTTATATAACAGTCAATAAACTTGATAAACAACCTCGAAAGGAGTGGGAACAGTCTCTTAAAGGTTCTACTGAAATTCCTTCTGTAAATGAAATGTACAGGTTTCTTGAAACCACCTTTCGAATTTTAGAAACAGTTAATGAACCCCAGAAACACAATTTTACATCGTCTAGTTCAAGAATGTTTGCTTCAAATACTTTCCAAAAGAGAACAAAAAATAACTTTCGTCGAAATGTGCATCTTACCACTACTAATAATAACGACGCTAACTGTCCTTGCTGCAATAAACGCCATAGTTTAGTCAAGTGTTTCAAATTTACGGCAATGTCATCTGATGGGAAATGCGATTTTATGCGAACAAAGAAAATATGTCGTAATTGTTTAAACGTAGGTCATTTAAGTTATTCATGTCATACTTCATCTCATTGTCAAACCTGTCAACAAGATCATCATACTACACTTCACAATATGTTGTATACATTGTATACAGCAATAGTGCTATTAACAATTCTCAACAACGAGCCATTCCAAATTCGTCAACTTCTCACTCTCAACCTCAACCTTCAGTCTCCACACAGTTAACGACAGTGTGTCAGCTAATATTGTTTGTAACTGCGGTACACTCAACACTCAATAACGGAAATATACCACAAGTTCCATTAGCCACGATTCAAGTTGTTCTAAAAACTCCACATGGTATTTTTAATCTTCGGGCCATTCTTGATCAATGTGCTCAAGCTACCCTAATTACACAAAAGGCTGCTGAAACCTTAAAGCTTTCAATGAGCAAAACATATGCTCAAATAAGCGGTCTTGGTGGAAACCAATCTTATCTCTCAAGAAAATATGTTAATTTTACCCTCTTTTCTAATTCTGATTTCAAGATGAATTGTAAGGCTTTTGTTTTGCCAAAAAATACTTCCTATCAACCGTTGATGAAAGAACATTACCTAATTTGGAAAATTTTGTGTTGGCCAATCCTCATTTCTCGAAAGTTGGTGAAATAGACCTGTTACTTGGTGGTGATGTATATGGAGATATTGTTTTGCCTAAACAACAAAAATTCGATGGAAGCATTTTCTTGCAACTTACACACTTTGAGTGGATTGTCTCTGGTCCAACTACTACTATTTCATATCAAAATAAAATAAATGTTAATGTGTGTGCATTAGATCAACAATTGCGTGCCTTTTGGGAGCAAGAAGAATTATTAGAAAAACGAGCTATGACTGAAGAAGAGGAATTGTGTGAAAAACATTTTAGAAATACAACTCGAGATTCAACCGGTAGATACACAGTTTCATTACCCTTTAAATCTATATTTAGAGGCAAACCCTTGCCAATTTTTAACCATACTGATTATAGTGCTCCTTCTCGTTTAAAAAGTGTTGAAGCTAAATGTTCTGCTAAGCCCATGTTTGGAAAAATATATAAAGACTTTATGGAAGAATTTGAAGATCTGGGACATATGAAAATTTTTGGCAGTTATCCTTGTGATTTAGAACCACATGGATTCTTTTTACCCCACCACGGCGTTCTGAAAGAGAGTAGCTCTACTACTAAATTGAGAGTTGTGTTTGATGGTAGTTGCAAACGGGCCTTCCAATCGTCTTTATACGAAGTACTAGCTTCTGGCCCAGCACTACAAAATGACCTTCCCATCATTATTACAAGGTGGAGGCGTTTTAAAATAGGGTTTAGGGCAGATCTAAAAAAAATGTTTAGACAAATTTTAGTTGTTGAAGAACAACGGAAGTACCAACAAATTTTATGGAGAAAGTCAAATCAGATATTTATACACAAATTATCTACCGTCACATATGGCACAAGTCCAGCCCCTTTTCTCTCTATACGTGTTTTAAAACAATTATCTTCTGATGAAAATGAAAATTATCCTTTATCTAGTAAGGTGCTCAACACTGACACTTACGTAGATGATGTCATCTCAGGTGCAAATAATCTAGAAGAAGCTCTAGAACTTTATACACAACTGTGTCAATTATTGAAATCAGGCAAGTTTAATCTGAGAAAATGGACCACAAATTCAAATGAACTTTTATCCCATATTCCAATTGAGTGTAGAGAACACTCTAATATTTTTGAGCTTAATGATGAAAATACCGTAAAAGCTCTTGGTTTGAAATTAATGACTGTTTTTCTTTTAAGATCAACTTTGGAGAAAATGATACTAATGTAACCAAAATAATTTCAACTCAATTAAATATTTTCCCTTTATTTACATATTTTAACAAATTTTGATATTTACATATGAGATCTTATCTTAACATATAGATATTGCAACAAATAATACATAGGATCTAAAGATATTAAATAGTTTTTATATTATTTTTTAATGATTTTTGAAGGAAAATGGGAGGAAAAAAACCTTTATATGATTTAATAAATTCAAATACTATCTGAAAAATATTTATGTGCTTATAGGAGGTTTATTTGAAACTAGATGTAACCCGGTGTGCTTCGCTACACCCTCCCCCTTCCCCCCCTTCCGAATTGTTATGAAAGGGCTCACGCAAAGTCCCAAGGATCTCACTAATACAGTAATTCAGATATATCACATTTAATACTAAGTGTGGGGGTACTACGCGCATTTGTCTAATCCCGCCCATTTTTTTGTCTGACTGATTATGTTAATAATAGATGACCTGAGACAAATTTGCAAAGCTTTCTCTATCATAGTACTTAATATATATGATATTAAAATTTAAGCCTGTAGCACTCCCATATCCGCAGTAAGACTATGTGAAAATTTCAGGAAGATCAGATGAGTAGTTACGGAGATTACCTCGTACAAACAAACAATCAAACAAATATTACCTCTTTATTATGTTAGTATTAGTATATTAGTAAAGATTTTTTTTATTTCAATGCTTGCTGATGCTGATATACAATGTGTTTTGTTTTTTAATCTGGTACAACAATTATCAGATTTTTCGGCGTTCCTACCCTGGAGCAAGGTACATGTAGCTGCCCATGAGAAGAAGATGGATTATACATATTAGATCTGGCAACACTTAACTATTGGCCTTGAACTTAGAATATCATTTGGAAATTTTCCTTTTTAGCGATTTTTGATTTTGCGCATTTTTTATTTCCAAAATTTTTTTTTTTGGCGATTTTTATTTTTCGCGATTTTTAGGTTTAGCGATTTTTGATTTTGACGATATATTTTCCACGACAAATCACATTGATAACTAATGAACTTTTCAAAAGACCATCGCTTTCGTAGTGCTTCATATTTTTTACATTGGAGGTGCCACGCCCTCTAATCCCATCCCGCCCAATTTTATTGAACTACTCACATTAATATCTGATGTACTCATGCAAAATGTCGAGTCTTTCCCTTTCATAGTACACCAGTTATATGATATTAGATATCTACTTTGCATGGGCGGTGCTACGCCTACTGCTCCGATCACGGCCATTTTCTTGTTCAACTAATCACACAAAGAACCTATGGGCTCATGCAAAGCCACAAAGCTCTCTCTTTTACAGTACTCCAGTTATATGACATTAAATAGTTACTTTGCATGGGGAGTGCCACGCCCATTGGTATGAACCCGCCAATTTGTGTTCGACTACTCATACTAAGATCTGATGGGCTCGTGCAAAGTGTCAAAGCTTCCTTTTTTAGCACACCAGTTATATGATATCATATATTTACTTTGTATGGGCGGTGCCACGCCCACTGCTCCGATCACGCCCACTGCTCCGATCACGCCCACTGCTCCGATCACGCCCACTGCTCCGATCACGCCCATTTTTTGTCTAACTAATCAAATGAATAACTTATGGGCTCACACAAAGTCCCAAGACTCTCACTATTACAGTACACCAGATATATGGCTTTTTATATTTACTTTGTGTGGCAGGTGCCACGCCTATTGGTCCGATACTGCCCATTTTGCATCCGACTACTCACATTAATAATAGGTGAAATCAGAAAAATTTGAAAAGCTCTCTCTATCACATTACTCGAGAAATATAATATTGAACTATTTCTTGTATGGGAGCTACCACGCCCACTTATCTGATCCCGCCCATTTCCGGCGTAGCTACTAATATTAACAATAGGTGACCTCACACAAATTTGCAAAGCTCTCCCTATCATAGTACTCAATATATGTATATGATATCAAAAATTTACTTTGTGTGGGAGGTGCCACGCCCACCAAAAATATTTAAAAAATTATAGCCTATAGCACTTCCCATATCCGCAGTAAGACTCTGTGAAAATTTCAAGCAGATCAGATGGGTTGTTACGGAGATTACCTCCTACAAACAAACAAACAAACAAACAAACAAACACACATTACCTCTTTATTATATTAAGTATAGATTACAGATTATTAGTATAGATTTTTTTATTTCGATACTTGCTGTTTTTTTATTCGGCACAACAATTATCAGATTTTTCGGCGTTCCTACCCTGAAGCAAGGTACATGTAGCTGCCCATGAGAAGAATATGGATTATCCATATTAGATCTGGCAACACTTAACTATTAGCGTTGAAATTAAATTATCATTTGCCAATTTTAGTTTTTAGCGATTTTTGATTTTGCCCATTTTTGATTTTGAAGTTTTTTGTATTTGGGCGATTTTTATTATTCGCGATTTTGGGTTTGACGATTTTTGGGTTTGTCGATATATTTTCCACAACAAATCACATTGATAACTAATGTATTTGTCGTAAGACTGCTGCTTTCGTAGAACTTCATATTATTCATATAGGAGGTGCTACGCCCACTAATCCCATCCCGCCCAATTTTTATTGGACTACTCACATTGATATCTGATGGTCTCGTGCAAAATGTCGAGTCTTTCCCTTTTATAGTACACCAGTTATATGATATCATATATTTACTTTATAAGGGCGGTGCCACGCCCACTGCTCCGATCACGCCCATTTTTTCTCTAACTGATCACATGAATAACTTATGAGCTCACACAAAGTCCCAAGACTCTCACTATGACAGTACGCCAGATATATGACAATTTATATTTAATTTGTATGGCAGGTGCCACGCCTATTGGTGCGATACTGCCCATTTTGTATCCGACTGCTCACATTAATAATAGGTGACATCAGACAAAAGCTCTCTCTATCACAGTACTCGAGATATATAATATTGAATTATTACTTGTATGGGAGGCACCACGCCCACTTGTCCGATCCCGCCCATTTCCAGCGTAACTACTAATATCAACAATAGGTGACCTCACACAAATTTGCAAAGTTCTCTCTATCATAATACATATGTATATGATTTAAAAAATTTACTTTGTGTGGGTGGTGCCACGCCTACTAAAAATATTTAAAAAATTATAGCCTATAGCACTTCCCATATCAGCAGCAAGACTCTGTGAAAATTTCAGGAAGATCAGATGTGTAGTTACGGAGATTACCTCCTACAAACAAACAAACAAACAAACAAACAAACACACATTACCTCTTTATAATATTAGTATAGATAATAGACCTCTATAAGCATCTAATTTTCAATTTGGTGATTTCTTTTTAATTTTACGTTATTTCTCTACATTCTCTTATCAGTGGGTAAGAGGAATTTTCAATTTTGGCAAAGTAATTGTTATTAATCCTTGTTATGAAATCGATAATTTTTTCATAACCTGTTTCTTCATGAAGAAGAGATGTAGGATACCTCCAGGACTTTTTATTTATCATTTTAAGACATTTGTTTTGTATAAGTTGTAAGCGTTTTAGGTGACAGTTGGCAGCGTCACTCCAAATAGGACACGCGTATGTTAATATCGGCCTTATAACACTTTTGAAGAGTAGATTTTTGTTTTTGGGGTTTAGAAATGGCCTTCTATTTAGTAGTGGCCATAATGCTTTAAATGATTTTATAGCTTTTTGACACGTAGCCATGACGTCTTGGCAGTCTTTTGGGAGATTTGTTGAATGGAAAAATTATTGCTTGGGTCTTGTTTGAATTAATTTTGATTTTCCATTTGAGAAAATATTTACTGCAATTTACAAGTCCCTTTTCCATTTTCTTCAGGAGTGCACTTAAGTTTGTTTGAAGAAATTAACGCAGTATCATCTGCGTAATAAGCAATTTTCATATATTTCGGGACTTTAAAATCGGATGTATATATCGAGTAAAGCAATGGCGACAAGACAGATCCTTGAGGTTACCCTATGGTAATGGTTTTTGTGATGATGTTTCATTATTAATCGCAACTTTAATGTTTCTGCCGTGAATGAAATCTGAAATAAGTTTGCATAAATATTTTGGTATATTTGCATCAAGAAGCTTAAATACTAGGCCATTATGCCAAACGGTGTCAAACGCTTTTTCAATATCTAACAATATTAGACCCGTTTATTTGTGATTATTTGATTTTTTATTCTGTTTATTTGGTGCGTAGTGCTATGCCCTTTTTATACCCTCCACATCTCAGTGGCAGAGGGTATATATAGGTTTGTCATTCCGTTTGTAACGCATCGAAAAACTAATTTCCGACCCAATAAAGTATATATATTCTTGATCCTTATCACAGCTCGAGTCGATATAGCGATGTCCGTCTGTCCGTCTGTCCGTCTGTCCGTCTGTCCGTCTGTCCGTCTGTCCGTCTGTCCGTGTGTCTGTTGAAATCACGCTCATTCAAAAAAAAAAGCATTTACTTAGGTCAGGTTACGAAAAAATTATTTGCCATAATTCCCACCAGGTTGGTATTGAAATCGGAGTAAATCGGGAGCCTCTGCGCTGAGAAATGAACAAAAGTTTATAGATACCTCTAAAAAAAACATGAAACCTAGTGTTTTCTTGTAATAGTTTAGTGGTTGAACATACAACAACATAAAAAAAGCCACAAAAAAAATGTGATTCATACATATTAACAATAACAAGAACACAACTACCATGAGCTATGTTAATAGTATTGCCACAAACCGAGGTGGAGGGTATCAAAGATTCGGCACAGCCGAATTTAACACTCTTACTTGTTTAAATTCAAATTGTTCTTTAGCAACAATGGAATTGGTCGTTACAAATTCACTAAGACGAGAATGTAGTATTTTTTCAAATATTTTACATAAGTTACTTAATAGACTAATAGGTCTGTAGCTGTTTGGGTTATTTTTCGGCTTACTAGGTTTGTTTATGGCTATAACCTTAGCATTTTTGAAATGGTTTGGGAAATAGTTGAGTTTGATGCAGCTGTTAAATATTATAACCAGTAATCTTAGAGCTTTGAGTGGTAGTTTCTTTAAGAGCAGGTTCGGAACATTGTCAAAACCAGGGGATTTTGAGGGTTTTATTGATGAGACAATATTCATTACTTCTTCAAGAGATATATAAATAGTTGATTCAGAGCTAGGATTTTCCTTTTTAAAATTATTTACTGATGTATTTATTAATGTATCCGCTGAGTGGTTGTAGTTCGAAGTGAGGTTATTTGCTTGGACAGCCTTGCCCTTATCAGATGATATTTTTGTATTTCCAATTTTAAAGTGAGAGATTTGATTTTTTCCCTTTCCTCACAAGTTCCTGCTTATTTTCCATAATGATTTATCACCTGGTTTTAAACTGGATAATAATTATTATCAATTATAATTGACACCATTTCTTATTGCGCTCCGAATTAATACTTTTATCAATCATGTTACTTAGAGACTTAGTACATTGATTATAAAAAGTTTGCTCGGCTATATTTGAAGATCGTTGGCTTTTTCTTTTAAAGCTTCTTCTTAATTTAATATATTTCACAGTACTTTCTGGTAATGTGTAATTATTTTATTGAGTTATTTTAGGTGTGGACACATCCCTTGCTTCGAAAGCTACATTTATAAATTTTTGGATTTCCTGATCAATTGGTATTGTATATATCCGAATATAACGTGATTTTATTGTCTAAAAAATTCATAAAAATGTTCCAATTGTTTGCACTATATCATAATAATTGAGGTCAACCTGCAAGGCCATTGATCTTTCAAGTGTACATATAATGGGGCGATGGTCTGATGGTATTTCGTAATCCATTGTTTTTACGTCTATATTTAAAGCGGAATTGCTTAAAATAATATCGACTGTGGATGTTTCGCGATTGTGTTGATGGGGGAATAGGGTTGGACTATTAGGATAGTGAATGAAAAAATTGCTTGATTGCTGTAGGTTGTTGAGTGCAATTCCTGCAGTATTATTTGAACGGCAATTCCAAGAACAATGTTTGGCATTTAGGTCACCAAAAACTATATATTCTTTGGTGGAAGGTGTTAGGTTCAAGATATCAGCACAGAAGTTATGAGTATATCTTGGTGAATATAATGAAGATACAACAATAGGTCTATTATTTATAATAACTTCAATTGAGATGTTTTCGATTGATGAGGTGTTTGATATAAAGAGGTTTTTGTGTGCTACAGATTTATGAATTAACAGAGCTACTCCTCCTCCTCTTGCATCTGTTCTGTCGCTTCTATATAAATAATGATTTTTGAAATTGGGTCTTTGATTTCCTGAAAAAAATGTTTCATTCAAAGACGCTATTTTAATATTTTCTCGTTCAATTAGTATCTCAAATTGTTTCAATTTAGAAAAGTTTGAAATGCCATTAGCATTCAAGTGAAGCATTTTGAATTCGTTTAAATTAGTATAATCCATGAGCGTATTTCACCATAGACAGTACAACTTTGATTTGTTGTACTTTTGAAGTGCACCTATGCAAATCATCCATAGCTGTAGTGAAAATATCAAAAAGCTCATCGATGCTAAATAAATCGTTGTTTGTTCTCAGCTGGTTAGCATATGTGGCTTTGCTGTTATTTATTGTGTTATTATTGATGTTATTATTACAATTTGAGTTGTTGTTTCTTAAATTAGGGACATTTCCTATCTTTAATTGAAATGAGTTATTTTGTTGTTGTTGTCTGCTATTGTTCTGACTTTTAGAAGTTACTCTTGTTCTAGTTTCCAAATAGAGAGAACGTAACGGACAATTGATGTCGCTTGCAGAGTGATCAGTTCTCTCTTTTCCATGTTTTTTGCAATTAAAGCATGTGAAAACAGCTGGTCTTTTTTCATTTGTGTTAAACGGACACACACTTGTATGATGTTGTTCTGCACATATCATACACGCAGCACTACGATGACAATGTTCACCGCCATGGCCATACATTAAGCAGTTCCAGCATTGAGTTGGTTTGTTCCTGGATTTAGATTTGTATTTTTTCCAGGAAATTATAATATTTGAAATTGTTCTTACGTTTCTTAAGGCAGTTGGGTTAAAATTTTTACGAAAAAACTGAACTTTGTAAACTGCATTGTTGTTCGAACTGAATTTGGTGACTATTTCAGCTACGGAAGAAGGGGACAGGTTGTAGTTTTTTAGCTCTGCGGTGATGTCCTCAGTTTTTGTGCGGGGTAAACCGTGTAAAAAGTGGTGTATAAGCTATTATCTTTGGAGCCATATGAGTGAAACTCCCACTTACTCTCTTTAAGAATTTGCTTGTAGCATTCGTACAATTCTTTACTTGGAGCAAAAATTTTAGTACCAATTGAAGTACGTTTGAAAATACAATCTTTACCAAATAGTTTTTGTATTTCTGTAAATGAGGCGTTAGCTTCAACAACAATAGGTGGAGGTTTGTGTTGTTTAACCTCGTTAATATTTGATACAGGAGTTACGTCCATATCATTAAGGCCAGCAAGCAGGCTAAATCTGTTGCTTGAAGTTGACGCGATATTCGGGTTAAAACCCGGAGGAAGTTTTGTCATCTTCTTGTTGGCAAGGAGCTTTCTTTTTGATGAAGATTTGGCCCCTAGGGCCATCGCTAGATTTTTTATTCCTGTTTTAAGCTGAATTGACTACCACGTGAGTTCAAATGAGATCAGGAATAGGCAATTGCAAAAACAAAAATATACACTTGTTATTAATTTTAAATAGTTGTACTCTAAGCGCTTTAATTATTTACACGACCGTTCATAAAGAGAATTAGATTCGAACTGTAACCAAAAAAAGTCTGTTGTCAGATGCTGCAAAACGATCCTCTCGGATGGTTATCACCTACTACAATTCTAGCAAAAATAGAATTCCAAAACTTCTGGTTATAAGGTCTTGATTGGAATGATAGTCTACCTGATAAACTGAACAATCAGCGAGGTGGCCTGTGTTTGTGGGAAATAGGGTGGCTGAAATCCAACGAAAATCAACAAATACTCAATGGCGATATATTTCAACACGTGGTAATCCTGCTGACTGTGCGTCACGAGG
The DNA here is from genome assembly GCA_963682025.1 of Cordilura impudica. Taxonomy (NCBI): domain Eukaryota; kingdom Metazoa; phylum Arthropoda; class Insecta; order Diptera; family Scathophagidae; genus Cordilura; species Cordilura impudica. The sequence continues at coordinate 46,023,271 of OY821522.1, forward strand.
TATTTCTTCTAATGAATTGGTGAAACATGACGTATGGTGGAGTGGTCCTAAGTGGCTTAGCGATATACCTTCAAAATGGCCAAAGCAACCAAAACTTATTTTTGAAGATATCGATGAAGTTCCTGTGGTAAATACGCTTTCGGCTGAGGTGAAAGTTAAAGATTACCCTGATTTATTAACCGCATTCTCATCTATGAGCAAACTTGTCCGCGTAACCGCAACGTAATCCGCTTTAAAAATAATTTTATTTATGCATTTTCTCGTAATAAGTTACTAGAAAAAGGTCTCAGTAAGATGATAGGATTTTTAACTACCAAAGAGCTGAATTACGCTCGATTTTCTCTTATTAAATGTTCACAAGAAGTCGATTTTTCTGATGAAATCATTGTGCTTCAAAAGAAAGGTCAAATATTAACAAATAGTGCTCTTGCTAGACTGGTACCATTTTTAGATGCTTCAAAAATATTAAGAGTTGGTGGTAGAATTCACAATTCTGAATTAACTTTTGGAGCTAAACACCCTATTTTACTTAGAAAACAAAATCCATTATCGTATCTCATTTTTCTAGATGTACGTCAACCGAGATTATTGGGTTTTAAATGGGAGAAATATTGCTAAGCTGGTTTTAAGAAAATGTACAACATGCTTCAAATATAATGGTCATGCTGCTCAGCAATGGATGGGAAATCTACCTAGTGTTCGTCTAAAGCCGGCGCGCCCCTTCAAGCATAGTGGTGTTGATTATGCTGGGCCAATAACAATAAAGCAGTCTACGTCTCGAAACTCAGTTACAACAAAAGGGTACATATGTTTGTTTGTGTGCATGGTAACAAAGGCTTTTATGGCTGCGTTTCGGCGTTTTGTTGCTCGACGTGGCATTTGCACGGATCTTTATTCAGACTGCGGCACAAATTTTATAGGTGCAAATAAGGAGCTTCAAATTCTTTACAATCGAAACAAGTCGTCAATTCCCGAAGGTATGCTTGAATCACTTGCTTCACATGGCACAACGTGGCATTTTATTCCACCAGCTTCACCAAACTTCGGTGGCCTCTGGGAAGCGGGAGTGAAATCTACAAAATACCATTTAAAACGAATCATGTTGAATCGAATTTTAACATTTGAAGAACTTACAACTCTTTTGACGCAAATTGAGAGTTGCCTCAATTCCAGACCGCTTTGCCCGCTCAGTTCTGGGCCATCGGATTGCAACGCTCTCACTCCTGCTCATTTTTTAATTGGAGAACCAACTATATGTGTCCCAGAAGAAGATTTGCTAGAAGTTAATATCGACCGCCTTAACAGATGGAAAGTGGTTGAAAAGCTGAAGCAACATTTTTGGCGTCGTTGGACAGAGGAATGGTTGTGTCGTCTTCAAGCTAGACCAAAATGGTTAAAACTTAAGAAAAATGCTGAAATTGGAGACTTGGTCGTAGTTATTGATGAGCGATGTGGCTCCGGCGATTGGACTCTCGTACGTATTCATCCTGGCAAAGACGGTTGTGTAAGAGTGGTAACCAACAAATGATTGTTTAGATGCAATGGAAACTGATTCACCCTCGAATCCTGATGATGATTAAACAATTTAAGTACTGTCGTCCTTAGTGGGGAGAATGTTGGCGAACAACTAAATTTTTTATTGTAACAAGTTAATTTTTGTTTTAGTTCTCTGTCCCTGTTTTTATCTTGGCGCCAATTGTGTAGCTAATGTACATATATACTTATAATTAACGACCTTTTTAGCAAATATTTTTGACTTTCACTTAACTTTGATCCAACCGCGTATTAAAAATTCTGAAAAATTCTTAAACTCTAAAAATTATAAAAACATTGTAAAATTTATTATTTTTGAAATAAAACTTATTCTAAATAAAATTAAAATAAACCCTCATACTTAACAACAGCTGTTTCAGGTCGAGTCACCGACCCTCATAAGTAACCAAAAGCAGTAGATAATTTGTTTGGTAAAAAGTTAAATTAATAAACCTTTGCTGCAAGCAACCAAATGAAAATCCAGGTCCGATATATCCCATTTTTTGTTCAACTACTGACATTAATAGCTCGTAAACTCTGAAAAAGTTCCAAGGCTTTCATTATTACACTACTCCAGATGTATGAAATTAAATATTTACTTTGAATGGGTGTGCCACACCGATTGGTACGATCCCGCCCATTTTTTGTCCGACTACTCACTTTAATAACTTTGGATTTTTTGGATGGCAGCTAATTCAGATTAGGGTGACGATACCTGTCGGTTTGGGTCAGTCAACTTAGCTGAGAACAACTATAGCAGCTCCCAAAAAATTTTATTAAACTGAACGTCAGTTGCGCTATGAAAATTGGTGGATTATTTTACAATTTCTCATAGAAGAGAAATCATACAATTAGGTATTAAGATTTAGGGTTAAATGAAAAGAAAAAGATGTGAGTAGTTTCAATTCAATTAATATTTATTGTAGGTTGATGTTGATTTAAAAATGTTCCTCACTGTTCGACTGGTAAATTAGAAGTCAGTTTACAATTTCAAAAAACCATCGGTTAAACTTAAATTTTAGCTGAAGGGAAATATACTTCATTTTGTACTTTTAGTACATAACTCAAATTCAATGAGTATTATAAGGATTACAATTCATTGTGTTATCGATAAGACATATTTTTGATTTTAAGTAATCGATGTAGACTTTTTATAAAGAAAAAAGAACAATGTTAAATATTGATTGTTATTAATAATAAAAAAAATGTTTTTAGTTTATTGTCTAAAATACTGATTTTAGACATGCCGGCCTCTCCCTTTTTTTCGTTAGGTATTATTAGGTCGTTGAGTTGATCAACAGAGCACCTGGGCTAGTGGGCGTATGGCTTCAGATAGTATTTGCGCATTTGGCGTTGACGTTGCAGCGGTTGGTGTTGGTACATTTGCTGTCGGCGTATTTTGTGGCTGACGTTGTCTTCTTCGCTGTGGATTGTTCTGCCTTAGAGCGCGATCTCGAGGTTGAGATGGGTGAAGTAAGGTGTGATGGAATTGGTTGCATTTACGGCATGTTTCTAAGGAACTGCAAGCCCTTAGATCATGGCTATGAGCTAAACAGTTTATGCAGTATCCGTGCATTTCAATCACCTGTTCCCTTTTCTTAACACTCATGGCTAAGAATTTTGGGCAAGCCTTCAGCGGGTGATAACGTTTACAGAACTTACAGAAATAGACCTCAGAATCGCGTCGGCCTAGACGGCTATGTATATTTCGGCTGTGGTTGTTGATGTTACGGGTAGCGGTTAATCTCCGGTTGTTCCTAGGAAAAACAATGTGTAAATTAGTGAATTATATTTAAAGGGGGATGACTTTGGGAAAAACTTTTTAATTATTGTTATTGAGTAATAAATTGTTAGAGAACTTAGGAATTATAGATGTTCAAGTGATCTTTCTTCATTTAAGAATGGGAGATAGCACAGTTTTACTATGGGTCTGGTTACTAGCCCAGACGATGTGCGTATCTCTGCAATACGAGCCTTTTCATCAGCACCAGGAAAGGTTTTCTCAATCCTACCTAAACGCCACTCGTGAGGTGGTAACAAGTCATCCATAATGACTACAAGATCGCCAACTTGACGGTTTTGAGCAGAGGTTTTCCATCGTATGGAGAACTGGTGACTTTTCCCATCTGTTTATGACAGAGATATTCTGACAGGGCTGTTCGGGAAAAGCCATTAAAGGAGCACCTCTTAAAAAATGTCCTGAGGTTAGTGCTGTCAAGTCCGATGGGTCTTCTGATAGAGCGGAGATTGGACGAGAGTTGAGAACACCCTCAATTCGAGCTAATATGGTAGAAAATTCTTCGAAATTGAATTTGTGAGCACCCGCTATTTGCTTGAAATAAAACTTAAAGCTCTTTACGGCGGCTTCCCATAAGCCGCCCATGTGAGGAGCGTGGGGTGGTATAAATCGCCATTTGAATCCGTGAGATAAGTATTTTTGTATTTCACGTTCAAAAGCTCTACTGGCTCCAAGAAAGTTTTTTCCGTTGTCTGAGGTAACCCTTTGGGGGAGGCCCCGCCTCCCGACGAAACGAGCAAATGCCGCTTTAAACGCTGCAGAAGTTAGATCAGAGCATGCTTCTAAATGAATGGCCTTTGTGCTGAAACATACAAAAACGCAGACGTACCCCTTTATGTACGTTGAATTGTGTAAGGGAGAGACTTAAAGCTCAAATGGCCCAGCGAAGTCAACGCCTGTTGTTTGAAAGGTTGGCGATAAAGTGCAACGTTCGGGTGGCAAGGGTGTCATAATCTGAGAACAGGGTTGTTGTCTTTGTATGATGCAAATCTTACAATTCCGAATTACGCTTTTTACCCGGGGTTTAAGTTTTGTGATGAAATATTCCGTTTGTATCATTCTGTACATTTGGCTGCATTCAGCATGATATAAAAATGTGTGCAAATATTTCGGATACAGATGACAGAATTGTGAGTTACCTGGGAGTATTAAAGGTAACGTTCATTGTATGGAAGAGTTGATTGAACTAGTCTACCGTTTGCTCGAATAATTAAGTTGGAGTCCAGAAATGGGTTTAACGAGTTAAGGGGACTTTTGTTTGACAAATTTTGAGAGGCCTGTAGACATTTGTACTCTTCGGGATAATATGTTTCTTGAGCCATTGTAATAAGGCGCGATTTTGCGAATTTAATTTCTGCTTGTCAGCTGTACTGAGTTATCGTATTGGGATTCTTGGGTTTCATTTTTCAAGCATTTTCTATAAAATCTGAACATATAGCATACAACGCGTAAAGCCTTGCCATATGCAGAGAATCTGCTCAGAATTTCATTGTTTTGAACTTCTGTGTGTAGAGCCTGTGTTTCCTTCTTAGAGATTTCTAATGGTTTCAACGGATTTCTTTTTGGCCATTCTGTTAAAGGTTTAGCGAGCCATGAGGTTCCATGCCACCAGAGAGAATTGTGAGCTAGAACTTCAGACTTGCAACCTCGTGTTCCAAGATCTGCTGGATTGTCGTGAGAGGGGACATGATGCCATTTTGCATCTGACACCAAGGTGTGAATTTTGGCTATTCTATTAGCGACATATGTTTCCCATGTCGAAGGGGGTTTTGAGAGCCAACCTAGTGTAATAGAAGAGTCAGTCCACAAAAGAATCTCTTAAGTATTTAATTTTAAAGATGAAATGATATAATTAACGAGATTGGCTAAGAGAACTGCGCCACTTAGTTCCAGCCGTTGTAGAGAGACTGTTTGAATGGAGGCAACTTTACTTTTTGCTACTAACAAATTAACGCAGGTATTATGGGAATTATTTTGACATCGAATATAAATTGTTGCATAATATGCTGTTTTAGAAGCATCTGAGAAACCGTGCAATTGTATCTTGTCTAAGGGATTATATTGTATCAAGCGAGGGATTGAGATTTTTTCTACTTGACATAGATCTTGAACCAGCTCATTCCACTTTTGTAGAGATTCTTGAGATACTTCTTCATCCCATTCTAGGCTTTCCAGCCAGAGTTGTTGAATGAGTGTTTTTGCTCTTATAACGATAGGTGTGAGCCATCCCGCAGGATCGAATAGCTTTGCCACTGATGACAGAATCTGACGCTTAGTTATTTTTTCCGTTTGGTCAATTGGATCAAAATTGTACGTAAATGAGTCTGAGAGCGCATTCCACTTAATACCAAGAGTTTTGATAGAGCTAGCGTCGTGGAATCGAAGAAAATTTGAATCATACAAATCTTCTGTTGGAATATGAGTAATCAATTTGGGATCATTAGTTGTTATTTTCTTTAGCGGGAATCCAGCAGATTGCAATGCGAGAACAATCTGGTTTTGAGCTTTAAGAGCGTCTTCTAATGTGTAACCTCCAGATAGAATGTCATCGACATATGTTTCTGTGCGCAGAATTGAAGATGCTTTAGGGTATGCTGATTCGGAATCAGAAGCGAGTTTTAAAAGGGTCCGAATCGCGAGGTATGGGGCACAATTTAATCCGAAAGTTACCGTTTTTAATTGAAAATCTTTAATTGGACCGTCATCTTGAGGTTGAAATAGAATCCTCTGATAGGGCATGTCATCGGGATGTGATAATATCTGGCGATACATTTTCTGGATATCTCCATTGAAAACGTATTGATATTCTCTCCAATTGAGAATTATGGAGATCAAATCGTTTTATAGAGTAGGGCCAGTATAAAGAATGTCATTAAGTGAGAATTGTGATTTTGACTTTCTTGAGGCATTAAATACAACTCTGAGTTTGGTTGTTTTGTGCTCTGGGCGTACTACGGCATGATGAGGTAAATAAAATGAACCGTATCTACCGTTAGAGTTGATTTCTGTAGATGACGTTTCGTCCATTTGACCAAGAGTGAGGCATTCATTTATAACAGCCTTATATTGTGATCGAAGGTCGGGATCTTTGGCTGGATTTTTTTCCATGCTCGTGTATTGAGCTAAGGCTATGAATCGAGATGATCCAAGAAATATTTTTTCGGGAAACTTAGGTTTAAATGGTAGTCGAACAATGTATCTACCATTTTCGTTACGCGTGGTTGTTTTCTTGTAAAAATTTTCGCAAAAGTTATCTTCTGCTGAGCTTGAGCATTCTTTGTATGCCGTTTGCTTTTGCCCGCCAATACCGATTATTTCGAAATGGGATTTTTCATAGGGTAGCTGGAGACGATTACGAACTTTTTCTGATAAAAAGGTTCGTTGAGAACCTGGATCAATTAGCGCTCTAACTGTGAAAAGTTCACCTCTGTGTTCGATTTGCATTAATGCAGTTCGAAGCAATATATTTTCATTGCTCGTAGAGCAATTGGCTTGAAATTGCCTGGAGGTGCTAGGAATTTCATCTTGGGTGTTTGTTCTGGGTATGCGAATGTTCTTTGCAGTAGAATTTTGAGTAGATTGTAGTGCCTCTATATTGCGAGCTTTCTGCCGATTGAATTGGGTTCTGTAAATTTTGTTTCATATGCAATAGGGTGTGATGGGTTTTTTTGCAATGAAGGCAAGTATGTTTGCTCTTGCAGTGTTCGTTTTTGAATACGTAATCCACTCTTTGTTGTACCGTGAAGACTCGGAATTTTGGGCATAACCTCAAAGAGTGATTTTCTTTGCACAACTTGCACAGCAACGTTAGGTTTTCCTGTGAAATGTATGTTTGTATATCAGTGTTGGGTTTATTTGACAGCATGAAACAATCTTTTGTGTGTTTTATGCTATCGAGACGTTCTACTGCTTCATATCTGTCCACGAGGAATTGGGACATTTGGACCATTTTGGAAGCTCGCGCGGAGAAGTGAGTGATTGTTCCCATAGTGAAAGTGTAACTTCTGGCAGTTTTGTTGAGATAAGCCGAATCAGGATAGGGTCCCAGCTCTCTACGTCGACGCCGAGCGTGCTGAGCGTTGCCAGGGAGTCATTTACGGATGACTGAATTTTCCTGATTGACTCGCTATCTTCAGTTTTTGCCGCGGGTATATCAAATAAAATTTTTATTTGATTGTCAACTAACACTCTTTTGTTTTCATAGCGGGTTTTCAGAGCATCCCACGCTAGATCGAAATTGTCATTTGAAAGGGGATATCTTTTCACTATTGCACCAGCTTCACCTCTTGTTTTATTTCTGAGGTGATAGAGTTTAGTGACTGGTGTGAGCTTTGGGTGGTTTATGTACACGGCCGTGAATATGTCACGAAAGGATGGCCATTGTTCATAACTGCCTGCAAAAATCTCAGTATTGCATGGTGGGAGTTTTATGCAGTGACCTGAGTTTTCAGGGATAGAGTTTGGGTTTGGGCCAGGATAGCGAAGTGTTGATTGGACTACTGGGATGTATTCATTCGGCTAACCTTTAGCAAATCGCTCATTTGGAAATGACAGTGGTAATATGCTTCTGAGCAAGCATTATAATCTTCCTTGGCCTTTGTCCTGAATTCAGTATCAATTGACCCATCTCCTGCCAACATTACCTTACGATACGAGTCTTTCAGGTTTACCCATTCTGAGCCTAGCTCTCCTAATTTCGCCTCCAGAATGGATTCATTTGGCTCTTCTAAAGCATTATTGAATGAGTCACAGGACTCAAGTAAAAGGCCACAATCAAACAGAAACTGTTCCTTATATAAGGGATTAAAGGCCGTGGCCGATGTTTCAGTTATAGAGGGCATATTTAGATTTGAGTTTAACTGATTGGGTTACAATTAAAGTTGCTGGCTTAAAGAATTTTATTAATTCTGAAAATTTGGGCCTATTTGAGTATAGTTGTGTGTTTAATGAGCTGAAATTTAACTAAATGGGTGATTAGTTAAATTTAATGAGCTGAATTTTAAATAAACGTGTTATTATTTAAATTAAATGAGTTGAAATTTAAATAATTTAAATTTAATGAGCAAAATTTAAATTTATGGGTAATTATTTAAATTCAATGAGCTAAAATTTAAATTTAATGAGCTAAAATTTAAATTTATGGGTAATTACTTAAATTTAATGAATTGAAATTTAACTAAATGAGTGATTAGTTAAATTTAATGAGCAGCAATTTTAATAGTTTAAATTTGGTGAACTGAAATTTAAATAGTTTAAATTTGGTGAGTTGAAATTTAAATAAACGGGCTATTATTTAAATTCAATGAGCTGAAATTTAACTAAATGAGTGATTAGTTAATTAAATTTAATGAGCTGAAATTTAACTAAATGAGTGATTAGTTAACTAAATGAGTGATTAGTTAAATTTATTGAGCGGAAATTTAAATAATTTTAATCTGGTCAGCTGAAATTTAAATAAACGGATTATTATTTTAATTTAATGAGCTAAAATTTAACTACATGGGTGATTAGTTAAATTTAATGAGCTGAAATTTAAATTATTTAAACTTAATGGGTAATTATTAAATAACTGGGTTGTTATTTAAATTTAATGAGCTGAAATTCAACTAAATGAGTGATTAGTTAAGTTTATTGAGCGGAAATTTAAATAATTTTAATTAAGTCTTAGGTTTAAATGGTAGTCGAACAATGTATCTACCATTTTCGTTACGCGTGGTTGTTTTCTTGTAAAAATTTTCGCAAAAGTTATCTTCTGCTGAGCTTGAGCATTCTTTGTATGCCGTTTGCTTTTGCCCGCCAATACCGATTATTTCGAAATGGGATTTTTCATAGGGTAGCTGGAGACGATTACGAACTTTTTCTGATAAAAAGGTTCGTTGAGAACCTGGATCAATTAGCGCTCTAACTGTGAAAAGTTCACCTCTGTGTTCGATTTGCATTAATGCAGTTCGAAGCAATATATTTTCATTGCTCGTAGAGCAATTGGCTTGAAATTGCCTGGAGGTGCTAGGAATTTCATCTTGGGTGTTTGTTCTGGGTATGCGAATGTTCTTTGCAGTAGAATTTTGAGTAGATTGTAGTGCCTCTATATTGCGAGCTTTCTGCCGATTGAATTGGGTTCTGTAAATTTTGTTTCATATGCAATAGGGTGTGATGGGTTTTTTTGCAATGAAGGCAAGTATGTTTGCTCTTGCAGTGTTCGTTTTTGAATACGTAATCCACTCTTTGTTGTACCGTGAAGACTCGGAATTTTGGGCATAACCTCAAAGAGTGATTTTCTTTGCACAACTTGCACAGCAACGTTAGGTTTTCCTGTGAAATGTATGTTTGTATATCAGTGTTGGGTTTATTTGACAGCATGAAACAATCTTTTGTGTGTTTTATGCTATCGAGACGTTCTACTGCTTCATATCTGTCCACGAGGAATTGGGACATTTGGACCATTTTGGAAGCTCGCGCGGAGAAGTGAGTGATTGTTCCCATAGTGAAAGTGTAACTTCTGGCAGTTTTGTTGAGATAAGCCGAATCAGGATAGGGTCCCAGCTCTCTACGTCGACGCCGAGCGTGCTGAGCGTTGCCAGGGAGTCATTTACGGATGACTGAATTTTCCTGATTGACTCGCTATCTTCAGTTTTTGCCGCGGGTATATCAAATAAAATTTTTATTTGATTGTCAACTAACACTCTTTTGTTTTCATAGCGGGTTTTCAGAGCATCCCACGCTAGATCGAAATTGTCATTTGAAAGGGGATATCTTTTCACTATTGCACCAGCTTCACCTCTTGTTTTATTTCTGAGGTGATAGAGTTTAGTGACTGGTGTGAGCTTTGGGTGGTTTATGTACACGGCCGTGAATATGTCACGAAAGGATGGCCATTGTTCATAACTGCCTGCAAAAATCTCAGTATTGCATGGTGGGAGTTTTATGCAGTGACCTGAGTTTTCAGGGATAGAGTTTGGGTTTGGGCCAGGATAGCGAAGTGTTGATTGGACTACTGGGATGTATTCATTCGGCTAACCTTTAGCAAATCGCTCATTTGGAAATGACAGTGGTAATATGCTTCTGAGCAAGCATTATAATCTTCCTTGGCCTTTGTCCTGAATTCAGTATCAATTGACCCATCTTCTGCCAACATTACCTTACGATACGAGTCTTTCAGGTTTACCCATTCTGAGCCTAGCTCTCCTAATTTCGCCTCCAGAATGGATTCATTTGGCTCTTCTAAAGCATTATTGAATGAGTCACAGGACTCAAGTAAAAGGCCACAATCAAACAGAAACTGTTCCTTATATAAGGGATTAAAGGCCGTGGCCGATGTTTCAGTTATAGAGGGCATATTTAGATTTGAGTTTAACTGATTGGGTTACAATTAAAGTTGCTGGCTTAAAGAATTTTATTAATTCTGAAAATTTGGGCCTATTTGAGTATAGTTGTGTGTTTAATGAGCTGAAATTTAACTAAATGGGTGATCAGTTAAATTTAATGAGCTGAATTTTAAATAAACGTGTTATTATTTAAATTAAATGAGTTGAAATTTAAATAATTTAAATTTAATGAGCAAAATTTAAATTTATGGGTAATTATTTAAATTCAATGAGCTAAAATTTAAATTTAATGAGCTAAAATTTAAATTTATGGGTAATTACTTAAATTTAATGAATTGAAATTTAACTAAATGAGTGATTAGTTAAATTTAATGAGCAGCAATTTTAATAGTTTAAATTTGGTGAACTGAAATTTAAATAGTTTAAATTTGGTGAGTTGAAATTTAAATAAACGGGCTATTATTTAAATTCAATGAGCTGAAATTTAACTAAATGAGTGATTAGTTAATTAAATTTAATGAGCTGAAATTTAACTAAATGAGTGATTAGTTAACTAAATGAGTGATTAGTTAAATTTATTGAGCGGAAATTTAAATAATTTTAATCTGGTCAGCTGAAATTTAAATAAACGGATTATTATTTTAATTTAATGAGCTAAAATTTAACTACATGGGTGATTAGTTAAATTTAATGAGCTGAAATTTAAATTATTTAAACTTAATGGGTAATTATTAAATAACTGGGTTGTTATTTAAATTTAATGAGCTGAAATTCAACTAAATGAGTGATTAGTTAAGTTTATTGAGCGGAAATTTAAATAATTTTAATTAAGTCAGCTGAAATTTAAATAAACGGATTATTATTTAAATTTAATGAGCTAAAATTTAAATTTAGTGAGCTACAATTTAAATTTATGGGTAATTATTTAAATTTAAAGAATTGAAATTTAACTAAATGAGTGATTAGTTAAATTTAATGAGCAACAATTTAAATAGTTTAAATTTGGTGAGCTGAAATTTAAATAAACGGGCTATTATTTAAATTCAATGAGCTGAAATTTAAATAATTCTAATTTGATCAGCTGAAATTTAAATTATTTAAACTTAATGGGTAATTATTTAAATTTCAATTTCTGAATTCATTTTTATAATTCTCCATGATAGACTTAAATTTCCACAATGTTATATATGTATATGTGCAAAACTTTATAAAATTTTCCATATAACTTAAAATAGTTATCTTATTTCAGATTTTATCATTTCTGATTTAAAGATTTTACGACATAATTGTGTTGAATAAATTTATATAAATATAAATTAAATTTGAAACAACTAATTTTCTTGAAATTATTTATTTGGGTTGTAATTATTATATTGAAACTATCATTTTCCGTATAAAAAAATTTTATTTATAAAATGTGGAGGTGATAATATAATTTATTAAATTTTAATTTAATCTATTCATAAAAATAGTTGATCTTTTAGAGTAAGTTTATAGCAAATATATTTTTCACCCTAATGTTTGTTGTGCAAGTATGTAAGTAAAAGCTTTAACCAGTGTACGGAGAATTTTCTCTTAATAGATCTGCTTGTCTTTAAATAAAATATAAGTGCTTGAAATGATGCATGTATTGCTTTGGGTATTTATGTTATGTGTATAAAAGATCTGCTGCTGTAATGAAGTGTAATGAGTTATTTTTAATATTGTTTAATATTGTCTTTTAATTTTCCTTTTTCTCTTTGTTTTCTTTTTAGTTGATTGTAGAAAATGTGTATTAAATTGTAAGTGAAATGAGTGGACAAATGTTATATTTTATAAGAGCGTATTGTTGTTAGCAAATATCTTATTGACACCAACATTGTTTTCTCTTTTTAAATGTAGCTTTTTGAAAAGCTTTCTTGCTACTCTCTTCTTGTATGTTACTGTTCCTTAGAGTTTTCTCTTTGAGATATTTCTTTTGCATTCACATACAAGTTTGTCTCACGATTCGGCGTTTAGCAGCGAAGCAGTGCAGACGTGTGCAGTGGTACAGCATTTGAAATTTGAAAAGAAAAGTACAGGTTAAAAATTTTGTAACAAATCTACTCAACTTGTGTGTGCTAAGAAACTTTGTGTAAAGTCTTTGTAAGCAGTCAGACAGGCCCCACTTAATTGTGCATAACAAATAAGCATTTAAGTCGAGCCAGAATTGTTCATAACCTAATTATTTGGTTATTTGGAATTAATTTGTTATAATCTCTCAATATGGATGAAGATTCCATTGGTTTGGTAGACGCTTCGGCGGACTTTGAAGGATTACCTCCAGACAGAAGTAAAAAGAAAATTAACAACGTTATTGGCGACTTGATGCTGCAAAGCGGAATTATAAAACAGTCTGAGACTGATGTTGCATTCATGGAGATAAATTCCTTTGTTGACAGCGATGATGAAGATTTCCAAGAAATTAAATCCAAGAGACCGAGAAGGTTTGCAGATGGTGAAAACGATTTACCAAGTAAAGTAAGAGTGACTACAAAAAAAAACGTGGACGTATCCAGCTTTGGATCTAATACCATCTCGCGAAATAGGTTTGAACTTTTGGGACAGCTAAATATTGAAGTGAATGAGAGCTCCTCTACTAGTAAAGTGGCTGGAATAAACGACAACAACAAAATTGGTGAGAAAAACTCTGGTAAACAGGTAAAGAAAAAGTTTTGTCCTCCTATTATTTTACATAATGTAAATGTTAAGAAACTAGTTGATCAGTTGAACGACAGAGACCCAAAAATAGTTTATAAAATCATAAATTCTAGTAGAAATAAGAGTAAGCTTTATTTTGAAAATCTTTCCGCTCATCTTGAAATGATGGAGATTTTAAGGAATCAGAATATTAAGTCTTATTCCTTTACTCCACCGGAATTAAAGAGAGTGTCGGTAATTTTAAGAGGATTATATCACCTGACTGAAGTGTCGGAAATAAGGACGGCCCTTGATGAGCTATTACCTAACACTGTTGAGAAAGTGGGTAAATTTAGCACGCAGTATTCTGCGAAAAATAATGTTGATACAGGTTTATTTGTTGTAACCCTGGTACATGGGAAAACATTGAGTGATATTAAGGGATTGAAATTTATTCTTAACCAGTCTATTACTTGGGAGTCGCCCAAGTATAAGAAAAAGGAGATTCAATGTTTTAGGTGTCAATCATGGGGACACTCAGCCCGAAATTGTAATTCCAGTTTTAGATGTGTTAAATGTAATTTAAGTCATGAACCGGGACATTGCCAAGTAAAAAAAGGGGAATCTTCCCCAGTCTGCGCGAATTGTAATTTAAGTGGCCATGCCGCAAACTATAAGGGCTGTACGGCTTATAAATTATATTTGAAAAGGAAAAAAGAGTTACTGGCGGTCGCAAAGAATAGAAAAGAGGCAATTAGTGATAATGTAAATAAGGCAATTAATAATAGTCAATTTGTCAACAAAGGAAGAACTTATGCTAGTCTTTTTAGTACAAATAGTAATAATCAATTTGTTAAAGTAAAACAGTTACCGTCAATTGTAGAGCAATTCCTGAAGCTCGGGGAATATTTTAAGGAGCCAAAGGCACAAACTTTGGAATCGAAAATTTCAAGTTTTCTCAACTCATACAGTTCAATGCCAATGGAAAGGGCAAAACAAGAGTATGGAGTGTTACTGAAGGAAGTTCTGTCGAATTATGGCCCGTAATAATTTAAATTTTATTACTTACAATGTAAGGTCGTTAGTCGAAACAAGTAGACGCATCGAATTAGTTAAAATTCTTAATTTTAATAAGGTAGATTTTTGTTTCTTACAAGAAACACATTTTCGTAAAAACTCAAAAGTTACTTTTGAAAACTTTAATGTTATTCGTGATTTCTCTAGCCAAGGCACGGCAATTCTTATAAATAAGAATATTAAATTTAACGCCACATTTATAGATGATCTAAAGTTTCCAAACTGTTTTATTGAAGTGAATTTATCCTTTGCTGGACAAATAAAGAAATTTTTGATGGGCAGTGTTTATATCCCGACAAATTTTCCCCGTAATGATTTAATCTCTAGTTTAGACTGCATCAGTAACTTTTCGGTTTCCTATGACGAAGTGTTCATTGGAGGCGACTTTAATTCGAGAAATGCGGATTGGGGTGACTCTTTTAACAACTTAAATGGGATTAGTTTTTTTGATTGGTTGAATTTTAATAATATCAATTTATCTAGACTGTGTGATGTGAATCCAACGTTTCCTGGAGGTCCATCCTTCTTAGATCATTTCCTAGTCAGTACAAGTCTAATTGACACGGTGAATTTAAATTTTCGGTTAACTACTTTACCTACTTTCTCGGATCATTATCCGTTAAAATTGTTAATTGATTTATGTGATTTCGATATCTTGTTGCGTCCTCCGAAATTCTTTCGTTCTTTTGAGGGCACAAATTGGGACGATTTCCGTAATGGCGTTCATAATAATATTTTGGAATTGTCTCCACCCATGGACAGAAATTTGAGTATAGACGAGATTGATATGAGCATCTCTCAATTTAGTGATTGCATAAACCACGTTACTGATGGATGCTCAAGGATAATCAAATTGGGTAACAGAAAATTTGTGTTACCGGATAACATAAAACAGCTTTTTAAGATTAAGTACTCCTGGCAGAAAGAACTAAAGAAAATTTTTCACAGAAACTGGAACAGATGTTCGGTTGATTATCGTGCATTAAGTGGTCAGATTCAACTCCTGAAAACCATTATAAAGGAACAGGTAGAGTTACATCAGGCTAAGGAACTTAGTAAAAGGATTGAGAAAATAAAACCTGGCCCTAAAGCTTTTAAGGAGGTTCTTAAGATTAGTGGTATTAGGAAATCTAAGAGTTTCGAGAAACTTAATGTGGATGGGATTACCTATCACGATGAAGTGGTTATTGTGGATAAATTCAGAAATCATTTTTCGAATATTTATAGTTTTGCTCCGCCAGATAGGGCTGATGTCACAGAGGTGCCAAACGCGGTGGATGCTTTTATTTCAAATTGTTCTGATACTTTTTTTCAATTTAACAACGATTCTGGGGCTTTGGAGGGGACGAACCATAATCTCTTTACTAACACCTCCGAGTTGAGCGGTATTATTAAGTCGTTGAATGCAAAAAAATCAGCAGGAGTTGATAACTTATCCAATTTTTTAATTAAAAAGTTACCTTTCTCAGCGATAGAATTCCTAGTCATTATATTTAACAATTGTATTAATAACGGTTACTTCCCCAAGGTTTGGAAATTGGCTAAGATTTATCCAATTTTGAAGAAGCCGAATGAATTTTGTATTAATAACTCTCGACCGATTTCAATGTTATCAAACATTGGGAAGTTGTTTGAGAGGGTTTTGAAAATAAAACTGGAGATAGCGAATTTTCAAGACATACTGCCCAACTATCAATTCGGTTTCAAGAGGGGTCACTCGTCTGTCGACGCTTTACTTTACTTTCATAATGAAGTAATTGGCAATTTGAGACATAGGAAATGTACTGTCGCTGTGTCATTAGATATAGAGAAAGCTTTCGACCGGGCATATCACTTGGGCATTATATACAAGCTGATTAATTTGAATTGTGAACCGGCAATTGTGAAACTGTTAATGAGTTACTTCGAGAATAGAAAATTTTTCGTCGAAATTAATGAAACCAAATCGGAGCTGGGTGATATTTTTTGTGGTGTCCCTCAAGGAGCTGTTTTGGCTCCATTGTTATATAATATGCTGGTTCATGACTTTCCTCATACCTTTGATGGTTCTAAAAGTATACTATATGCAGATGATTCATTAATTTATGCACATGACAGTGACCCGAGAAGGGCTCTGGGCAGTGTTCGGAATCATCTTATTTTGATTGATAATTTTTACAAGGACTGGGGTATTAGAATTAATACACTTAAATCTGAGGCGATCTGTATTCGGAATGCTTCGGGGAAAGGTCCCCGTAACGTGGTTAGACAAAGTAAGGAATTGAATCTCACTTTACATGGTTCAGTGATTCCCTTCAAGGATAATATAAAGTACCTAGGGGTCACTCTAAATAAGCTTTTTAAATTTAACCAACACGCTAGATTTGCGAAGTGTAAGGGTGTGCGCATCAAGGGCATGTTTTTTAAACTATTGATTAACCGACACTTGAGTCAGAGGGTCAAGTTACATATATACAAAGTATGCATTAGGTCTGCGGTGCTGTATGGGTTTCCCATATGGTTTTCAATCTCTCCAACAGTTATGGTTGAGTTGGAGAGGTTGGAACGTGGCTGTCTTAGACTCTGTGTTAATGCGAATTACGAAAACTTTGTAAAAAGACTCTCTAACACCGTCATTTATAAGAAGGCCGACATCCAGCCTCTTTCATCTTACTCTCTAGTACTGCTTAACAAATTTGTCAAACGTTTGGAAAGTCACGAAAACATCCTGATGTCTGATGTTTTTGGGTCTCAGTCTAGTTCTAATTGGTCTAACAGTTCGTATATATCCCCAGTTGGTATTTTAAATGAGGACATTAACTTGTCAAGTAACGTAGGTGAATACCGTTTACCGGAGTTTTACTCTCGTTCAATTCCTGGCTCCAATAGGGGCTAGCCTTGTGCAATGTATAATTGTGTATAGTTTAGTTTAAGTTAGTTTTAAGGCCTACCATAAGTTTTCATACCTGACATATCAATAGTCTGTAAACTTTTTTTTATATTTTGAGCAATATAATTTTTAATGTTTACCGTTTGATGTAAGATCTCATACTCGTACCTTTACAATAAGCAAGTAGCGTTATTCAAAACTTTCATGTCTTAAATGTATATTAAAACAATACGTTATAGTTTTAAGTTTATATTCACCTTATCTCTTATATATAACTACTTTTGTGATAATTTTTTGAAGTCTCAATAAATTTTTTTGAATTTGAATTTGAATTTGTTTGTCTCACTTATTGTCATATTTTTGGTGTATATGGATATGTGTATGGATCTTTTCGTACGTATATTTATGAATATGTGTATGGATATATACGAATATATGAGTATGGATTAATATAAATTGAAATAAAAGGGTGAACCACTAAGTGTAGTTATATATATTTTTATTACTAATTTTTTATTTTTTTAATTTACACTGATTTAATTTAATTGCATCATAGAATAAATGGCTGGATGTTTCCTATGTTTCTTCGCCTTGCCTCTGCTCGCAGCTATGAATGGTGCAATCTTGCTGGTCTTGCAAGTGAATTGATATGTTGCACTAGAGTCTGCTGAGTACCCTTAATGATTTTCTACTATGCATATCATTAAAAAAAACTCCTTGTATTATTGCCTTTTGAAAAATAATTTTGTAGAAAAATCTAAGGCTGTTTATTTAATTTTGATTTATGCACGCATTCAAGGATTATCAAATTTATTTGTTTGCTTGCTGTATATATTTTCTATTTTTTCCCGTTCAGCAATCTATTGTTGATGCTGGTATAATTTATTTCGTAAAAGATTTCAAACGATTTTTTTATTTTATGTTAAAAAAATATATTTCTTTTCTTTTTTGTTCTTCGTTAACACAATTTTAATTATTTTCACTTTTATTATTTTGTTGTTAAAGTTGTTCAGTATTTTTGTATTTGGGAAAAAGTAATTGCTGTTTATAGCCTTGAAAATAACACGCGATGAGTTAAAGTGCTCTTCCTTGACTTACTTTTTATTTCGTATTACTTCGTTTTTTTTTTTTGTGTTCCTTTAATGTGTAGTACTGTAAAAAAAGCTTCTTCTAACTGTCCTCTTTTTTCTTATGGTTTCCTTTTCGAATCTCACTCATACACCATCTATCTCACTTCGTCTTGTAAGTTATATTCTTTCTCAAGGGCAGAGGCTGAATTATATACCGAAATGAAACCAAAGGGCAATGCCCTACTTTATATACTGGTTCTTATATATATGTACCTAAATTCATGTGAGTTGATATTTTGTTAGGTCGTTGGTTTTAAATTGAAATTTGAAATTTTTATCCAACTTATTCTGAGCTCACTTGTAGTTATTATTTATTTTCACTAATTTAATTTAATTATCTAAATGTAACTTTCTTTTCTTTAAATTTTTCATGCAATTTCTTGCTTATGCCATACTATTATTACTTTGTCTTCGTAATACACTTTATGCACATATATGTACTTTACTTGTACTTACTGTTTTGTGCAGTTTTGTTGTAAATAATTATGTTTAAGTCTTTCGCGTAGATTTACCTCATTCTGCTTGTATTTTGTAGTATTTAAAATAAGTGTTGCTTTTTTCCACAGCTTACTGCTTCTTTTCCTTACGAAGGACCATGGATTTTTTGGATGGCAGCTAATTCAGATTAGGGTTACGATACCTGTCGGTTTGGGTCAGTCAACTTAGCTGAGAACAATTATAGCAGCTCCCAAAAAATTGTATTAAACTGAACGTCAGTTGCGCTATGAAAATTGGTGGATTATTTTACAATTTCTCATAGAAGAGAAATCATTAAATTAGGTATTAGGATTTAGGGTTATATGAAAAGAAAAAGATGTGAGTGGTTTCAATTCAATTAATATTTATTGTAGGTTGATGTTGATTTAAATATGTTCCTCACCGTTCGACTGGTAAATTAGAAGTCAGTTTGCAATTTCAAAAAACCAACGGTTAAACTTAAATTTTAGCTGAAGGGAAATATACTTCATTTTGTACTTTTAGTACATAACTCAAATTCAACGAGTATTATAAGGATTACAATTCATTGTGTTATCGATAAGACATATTTTTGATTTTAAGTAATCGATGTAGACTTTTTACAAAGACCTTTTTCTTTATGTTAAATATGTTATATATTGTTCGTTATTAATAATAAAAAAATGTTTTTAGTTTATTGTCTAAAATACTGATTTTAGACAAACTTATTAACTCAGAGAACATCCCAAGGCTCTTTCTGTTGTAGTACTCGGGTTATGTGATATTAAATATTTACTTTGTATGGGGGTGACACGCCCACAGGTCTGATCCCGCCCATTTTTTGTCAGACTACTCACATTAATAAGTTCAAAGGCATTCACTATTACAATACTCCAGATATATGATATTTAGTATTCACTTTGTATGGGGGTACCACGCCCACTGACCTGATACCGCTCATTTTCTTCCTATCGTAGTACTCCACATATTATATGTTAAAATTAGGTGTTAGCAATTCACTTCATATGGGAGGTGCCACGCCCACTTGAAAAATCCAAAAAATATATAGCAAATTTTTCCTTCCGGATAGGCAGTTACCTACTGTAAAAAGTTCCAAACGATCGGTCCAGTGGTGTAGTCTCCTATAAACCACAAACCAACGTTGAAACTTGCAAACATACAAAACTCCATTTTTATATACATATAAGATAATAAAATATATAAATTTTCCTACATATTTTTTCAGTTGTATCATTATAGTATTTTATTTATTTGGTTGGGTATAATTCGATTTCAATACGTAATTATTGTAATATTTTTGTCCAATAGGTTATTGACTTTGGGTCCTCCTGTTATGAAAGTCAGCGTGTGTACACTTACATTCAATCAAGATACTATAGAGCACCTGAAGTAATCTTAGGAGCAAAATATGGACGTGCAATCGATATGTGGTCACTGGGATGTATACTTGCAGAGTTGCTAACTGGCCATGCTTTATTTCCAGGGGAAAATGAGGGTGATCAATTGGCGTCTATTATAGAAGTCTTGGGTATGCCACCTAAGAACTTGTTAACAAATTCAAAACGAGCAAAAAATTTTTTCAACCCCAATGGATACCCTAGGTATTGTACCGTAAGAACGTTGGCCGATGGCATGGTTCTATTAGTAGGCGGACAATCGCGTCGTGGGAAACCACGTGGGCCACCCTGTACTAAAAGTTTATCTAATGCTTTGAGCGGATGTAAAGATGCTCTGTTTTTAAATTTTATACAAGGCTGTTTAGAATGGGATCCTGAAAAGCGGCTGGTTCCTAAAGAAGCTCTTAAGCACCCTTGGTTACGAAGACGTCTACCTAGACCTCCTAATATCCAAGGCGGCAGTATTTGTAGCACTAGTTGCGCTGACCATATATATGATAATAAATCTACAATAACAACAAAAACATGTATAACGCGTTCACGTGAGAGTCAGTTCTACATACCGAAACAAACTGGATCCCCAAGTACACCGACAAAGGACAGCCAATGTTTTCCTGCTATAACAACAGGTATGACTCACACGTATACTACTTAAAACAAAATGATTAAATATTTATTTTAAGGTGAAAAAAGTGTCGTAGACGAAAGTGCATCAACTACTAATGTGTTAAATTCGGATAGCAATATCGAGCACTGTATACCTATTGTACCTATTCTTACTACATTTGACTCTAGTGCACCCTTAACTTCATCAATTTTATCGAAAACCTCAGCTGATCCGTTATGGGACCCTAAAATTGCAACTACAGAGCATAGTAGTGGTGATGTAACAAACTGTAGTGAGTTATCAGCTTCTTCAGCTATATCATCGCCGGACTATGTCAATGACACAACAGCCCTATTCAAAACTTCCAATATTCTATATACATCCTGCGTTTCATTTTTATCAAATGGGTCTTATAGATGTGGAAGTGAGTATGCTTCAAAATTGACATCTCTACAAAAAGATGAATAGTTTACAAATATTCTGTGTGTGTATGTAAAAGTTTCAGTGCGTGTATTTTGTTCTTATCTTATAAGTCTGACAATATTTCTTCATTTACTCATTCTGAAACTATTACCTTAATAATTCATTCTTTTATGGTAAGCTATTCAAAGATTTATAATAATGCTTTAATTTGGGCCTATATAATATTCATACAAATGCATTTGCAATCAGTAGTCCCTTTTGAATAAACTAAGTTGAAAATAAATTCGGCTTTTTCAATTAAACTGTGGTTATATAAGAACTTATAACACTGTACAACAGCCGTTCTTGGTGGTGAGAAACTCTAAGTCAGGTTGAAAGTAGTAGTCAGTATAGTAAAAACTCCAAAGCGTTCGGGGTTCTCATTCTTGATGTTAGTTTGCTTAGTTTTTCAGATATAACTCAAGAACCCTTTGGAGGTTTTACTATACCGGCCTAATACTTTCACCATAGCTTGGAATTTCTTACCCCCCAGACAATGACCCTGATAATGTTTCACAGTGTAATTTATTTTAATAGAGCTAGATGTAAATGATAGATAAAAACTAACAAAAAATCAAAAATACTTAATTCGGTTATTCAGGATCATATGAAACTCATTACAATTTATATATGCAATATTGCACTGTAGACAATTTCTATTCGTTATTTCTTGATCTGAATTTGGTTTTAAGATTTATATTTTTAGATAGAATTAATATAAATTGATATCCTTGGATCTGATTTTTGTCCTCATCCAGCATCGTTTTTATATAGTTTACTTTAAAAAAAAGTAAGACATTCACTTTGTCAATATTATTAACACCAGCTAGAATGCATACAAAATATTATATATATATACAAATTGTTAGAGTGTATGGAATTAAATAAATTTTTGTTGAAAAAAATTACACTTATCGTAGTGTTCAGCGTATATTATTTGAACAAATGCATTTTCACTCCCTTTATTTTAACTCGTAGTGTCTGCTTGTCTGTCGAAAAAAGTTTGGATCGATTTTTAGCCCCTTTCCCGCGATCCAATCGAGCTGAAACTTTGTAGGCAGACTAGTGGCGACGATAAAAATGATATAACCAATTTTCCTTAAAAAATTTAGTTATAATATAATTTTAGTCTTTCGAAATTTTAACGGTTTTCTATTTTCAGTCAATCAATTATTTAATTACATAATGGTAAACTTAATTTACAAAGAAAGGGAGTATAATAAAAACTTGTTTTTTGTGGGTTAGTTTTTTTATTTTTCATTCGTATATTTTTAAGAAGCTGTACAAACCCACTAATATGGATAATAAAAAATACTCTTTAAATGTATTAAATAATGAATGTTTTATTTACTTTAGTTTTATTTCAATTATCTCTTTAATACCACCCCTGTTTTTCTTTCTATCTGTGTCAAGTGTCAATCACAGTTCAACGCCAATGTTGATCTTTTACGGCGGTGTTATGTTGGCAGCTTATGCAGGTCGCCACATCCCTCCAATGTTTTTCAGATGGAGCTTTCAGGTCTGGGAACCGGAACTATCAGCGTGATGATAAGGTGATGTTGATTTGGGTAAAGATGTCAAAACATTGAAAGATGAAGGAGGCAAATCCTCGGTATCAGAAGCTATTATTTGAATCGTTTGACTCTCTGTTTCCTTGGGTGAGGACTCCACAGGAACTTTCTTTAAATGACAAACATTTCTTTGCAGTGTTTTTCCATCAGCTGATATCTCTACTATATTACCATTTCTGGCTGTTACAATATATTCAATTGAATCAAAATTTGGAGTTAACTTGTGTCTGGAAATAACGTTCTTTACCAATACCTTGCCACCAACCGCCACATCTGACTCCCTTGCCCCTCTCTTTTTATCAGATCGCATTTTTCCTTTATGTTTAAGCAAACAATCTTGATCTTTTACAGCAGAATCAACAGTTGCTTCTTTCATGTCTTCAATTCCAGGAATTTTATCTCTGATTATCCGGTTAAACATAAGCTGAGTTGGAGCAACACCCGTTGTGCTATGTGGAGTGACATTATACATATGATCAAATTTTTGTAGCTCCTCCAATAAATTATTGCTATTTGCATGAGCTATCTTAAGCCGTTTAACCAGAGACTTGTTCATATTTTCCACTCCGCCGTTAGCCTGTGGCCAATATAGAGGGATTAATATTTGTTGAATACCACTTTCCTTACAATATTGATTGAACTCCGAACTTATATATTGTCTTCCATTATCGGTCCTTATAGATTTAGGATAACCGAGTCTGCAAAAGATTTCTTTCATTGAATTTATAATAGCCTGTGATGATATTGTACGAAGAAGTTTGAATTCCATAGACGCTTATATCTGAATAATCCACGAGGTGTAGTAAATGTGGTAATCTCTCTGCTGTCTTCATGAAGCTCAATTCGATGGTATGCATTTTTCAAGTCCAAACGAGAAAAGTATTTTGCTCCTTTGAGTCTTGCCATGAATGTTTCAAATGTTGGAAGAGGATAATTTTCTCTTAATATGGCTTTATTTGCTCTTCGCATATCAATACACATTCGGATATCACCGTTTTCTTTAAAAACCGAAACAATAGGAGATATCCAACAGCTTGGACCGAATACGGGTTCAATGATATCAGCCTTAACGCCTTCCTCCAGTTTTTTAATAACATTTTCTTCTAACGCAATATGAATACGACGAACTGGTTGCTGTACAGGTGTTACATTTGAATCAATAGATAATTTTACCTTAATGTTTTTCCATTTCGGAAATGTTGTAAATTCGTCAACTTTATTTATATTAAGTCCCAAGCATAACACGTTTAATTTAATAGCTGTATCTTTTCCCAATAACGATTGTCTACCATTTTCAATAACATAAAATGTAGCAAACATTTCAGGTTGTTGTTTTATAGATATGAGTGCCTCAAAAACATAAAGTACATTGAGTAATTGATCAGAAGCATATGCACGAAAATTGTTATTCGACTTTGTTCGAATATTAAAAAATGTTGATTTCTCCTGTTGTAATTGCACCCAATCGTATTTGCTTATCAAATTAAATTTAGATCCAGAATCTATAACCATATGAGCTGTCCTCCAATATGACATGAAACTTTTTCATCCATTTCATGGTCGCTTGATATTTTAAAACAATCGCTTTCCTTTTCCATTGTAGATGTGCTATTTTCTGAATCGTCAACATGACGTGCATCAGAGCGCTTACGTTTCCCATTCATAAATTTACTTTGAGGATGTGGGCGCTTTAAATTAGTCCTACATTTTCGAGCAAAATGTCCAAAAAAATTGCATTTATTACATTTCTGATTTTTAGCTGGGCAATTAAAACTGTTATCATTATGATCCTTGCGTCTACATCTACCACATTCATTTACTTTATCAACTTCGAACTTTTTAGAAACATTTATCTTATGTACAATATCCAAACTTTCTTTCGGTTCCACAGATTGCGATTGCTTTCTAATTTTTTCATCAACTTGACATAGTTGTATAATTTCATCCATTCCGTATTCTTTTTCCAACAAGTTTCGCTTCAAATCTAAAGGCGCCCATTCATCAATAATTTTGTCGATTAAACAAATATTTTCGATTTCAGGTTTTGTCGTACCAAACAAACATTTTGACATTTGCTGTCGCAATCTTAAAACGAATTGGTTGAAATTTTCACCTACAATCACATTTATATTGCGAAATACATGTCTCTCAAATACAGAGGTGCGTTTTGGTGTAAAATATTAATTTAACTTGTTAACCAATATCTGGAATACATCCTTTTGGTTCTTCTCGTCGAACGTTTCAATTGCTCCCGGTATTGAGTAAGCGACTTCTTGCAATTGTGGTCCTCCAATATGCAATAATTTATTTCTTTTCTTCAAACATGAGGTTATTTCCTCTGAATCGACATATATTTGGAAAGATCTTAACCATTTTTCCCATTCTGTGCGAATCAATGGTTTTTCAATGGACGCACACATAAATGGCTTCAAGTTTTCAGCATTTCATAAGATTTCCTGAAACAACAAAACATTTCATAAGTATGTTGACCGTTAAATTATAAAATTGTTATTTTATTTGACTCATATATTAATTTAATTGTTTCTATACTAATATTTTTTTTTCCAAAACAACTAGGTTAGATTAGGTTAATGTGGCTGTCGACACTGTGTGCCGACACACTCGGAGACATTTTTAGGTCCATTGTGATACCACTCGCAAGATTCTCGCAAATCAGTAAGCAGTACGTTCCAATTTTTTTTCACTGAAAGGGACCTACAGTTTATTGCCGACTCCGAACGGCTGAGACATTAGAAGTTGCGCACTCAACCACTACGCCACGGCCATCCTCTTCGAATCAAATATACTTTTCTGGTTATTTTGTTTTAAACATTGGCCCACAGCCTCTGGTTTTACCCAGATAATTTCATGGCAAACTGCCTCTGGCCTTTGCCAGCTAATTAATATCTTTGATTAGCTCGGCCAACTGCCCCTGGTTTTCTTCAACCAGCTATTTTACTTCTCTTTTTTTTCCCCGACAATCTGTCTCTGGCATTTGCCAAATAATTTGACCAACTGCCTCTGCCGTTTTAACAGATCATATTTTGTTTCGGCAATTGCCCCTGCCTTTTGGCAGATAATAATTTACATGTTTTCATTGTTGAAACATTTTTCAAACACTTTGCAAACACGTTTTGCAAATTTTTACAAAACCTTAATTTTCTTACTTAATTTCATAAAACACCGATTAAACTCGCCAATGTACAAACCCACTAATATGGATAATAAATAATACTCTTTAAATATATTAAATAATGAATGTTTTATTTACTTTAGTTTTATTTCAATTATCTATTTAATACCACCGCTGTTTTCCTTTCTATCTGTGTCAAGTGTCAATTACAGTTCAATGCCAATGTTGATCTTTTACGGCGTTGTTATGTTGGCAGCTTATGCAGGTCGCCACAGAAGCTATATTCAATATCTACATTTATATATAATTCTAACGCTGTGTGTTAGACTCGAAAACTGCTTGACCGATTTACAAACCAATGTATGCATGGGAACGGTCTACATTCGCTGATGGTTTAAAACGAAAGAACATCGAAAAATGTCAACGCATATGCATTTTACACACTTGTGATTGTGTGTTTTTCCCATATAAAATGTGTGAAATCATAATTGAATTTATTTGTATTACTTTTTATGGCATGTGCGGTAACTGATAATAAGGTAAGCGCTATGAATTATTACGCGTATCCATTAATTTTTCGACAAAATGAATACAATCACATTTTGAATTGCCATAATTTTTTGCATCAACACATTGTAGAAACTGAACGTTTAAATTTCATCAACGCTAAAAGGATCTGGCAACGTATACTGTGTGTTAGTCGTGTTTAAAGCGTATTGTGAAATTTTCTAAATTTTATCTGTGCTTAATTCACAATTTTTGAAGAAAGTGTTATTTAAAGTTCAAATTTAATAATAAGCATTATTGTGAAGTGGTCACCTTGTTTGTTTTTGAGTTTTTGCAAGTGATTTATAATTTAAATTAATTTTTGTGCATTAACCCAACAACATCGATATTATTTGTAACAAAATTTATTTTGTTCTACTTGTTTACATATTGTTCTTTCAAATTTTTTGATGTGTAAACATCTATACGCGCAGGGGGGTAAATTTCTATTTCACAATACAATCACAAAAGCAGCGTAACATATTAGTTTACATGTTACGCTGTGAACCGTAAGACAAATCGGTGTGACTTATGATTGGATTGGTGAAAAAATTACGATATAAAATTGTTTCAGCTAATTCAACAATCCTTTAGTGCAAAATGTTAAAAATTTCACAATATAAACGCATAACATATACATAATTCAACAACCCCACAAATTTGCTATAACTGATACATAGATGACGCTTTCTGTTTGATTTTAAAAAGGTGACATAAAAAAATTTTTAATTACTAGATGTTTACACATCTCCCCTATGATCGGACTCATATAATTTTTTTTCTCTATACTGGTAAGCTTTTCTCTATATTGGTAAGCTTTTCGATCTAGAGCTTTTCGAATCTATAACATATTGTGAAGTGCAATTGGTTTGTGTCTACACTATCTTGCTTTGTGACAATATTGAATATAGTAATATCGAATCTTTTCATTTCCTTGTTTAAACTGATTTATACCATAATGGACTGTTCGAATGAAAAATGCACATTTACTGTCACTGAACGTATGGTTTCTTGCTAGCTATGCATTGAACCTTATCATTTGTCTCAGATGTACTGTCTAAGAGTCACGGTGTTTGGGGGTCCGGGTCTTTTAAAATTCGAAGAAGAAGTTGTGTTGTTAAAGCAAACAAATGCAGCTTGCAGCGACATTTTTTTTGTGCAGTGGCCATTGTTTGACATTTGTTTTATTTTAAATAATTTTAAATTATGGAACACGTAAAAAGGAGGTTAATACCTGGAGTTTTTAACGGAAATTGAAGTATTTTTGGAAATAACTTCCGAGAATATTTTGTAAGCTTGTATGTTTTGAAAGTATCTCAATATATCCTTCATTTTGTTTTCTTGCTAAACCACTTGTACATATCGTTCCCAGTTAAGTTAAATTTATTCAATTGTTTAAATTTTGAAATTTAAAAAAATATTTATCTTAAAAGGTAAAATATTTAATAAGTGTAATTAATTATAAAAATGTATGTACATATATTCTGAACAGTGTTGAATTCAATAGACTTATTCCTTTTGCGAAATCTTTTATTTTTTCGAGTTCCATCCTTCTTCTCGCAGTTTTTTAATTTGGTTATAAGATTCTTTTTCTGTAATCCAGAGCTGATGTTTATTATTTTCTGTAGATCCTGACATCCTTTTTGGAATATTCTTTTCTTGCCGCCTTTTTTTTTTTGTTTGAAAGAAGGTAATATTATGGACTCCCTAAATTCCTTGATATGTTTTTTGTATCTATCCTGGGTTTCTATGTATTGTTCTATGGTTATCCGCTTTGGACCGGCTGTTATCGGTGCCGGAATATACTTTGGTACATCGTCAATATCATATCCCGATGTTGGTAGGTATTCTGTTTGTTGAGTCGCCAATTGTCCCCATTTGATGAAAATGTTGCCTATTTCTTCTTTTGTACTCATTTTAGAATTTTCCTAGAATCTTGACGTTTTCGGCAGCAATGATGTTTACAGAAATAAAAACGTTTCTGGTAGGATTGTTAGCAGGATCTCTAATTTTAGTAGGATCTTGCAATTAATTAATTTTTCGGAAGGATTTGGCAGGATCGTCCGCATGATAGTCCGCAGGATCTCTTAATTTTTACTAATTTTTCAGAAGGATTTGGCAGGATCGTCCGTAGGATCTCTTAGTTTTTACTAATTTTTCAGAAGGATTTGGCAGGATCGTCCGCATGATCGCCATGTATTATTTTCAATAAATAAATTTATTCAATTATTGTCAAGAAGGAATTGGCAAGTTTACTGTATGAGTTTATTCAATTTAGTTATAAAAAAAAGGTTTGAGTATTTTCTTAGCACTTCTGCCGATTTTATACAAGTATTGAAATACCTTATTTTGAATAACAAAACCAAGTTTACTTTTCAGTAGTGATTTTATCATTGATTTTATTTTACAATTAATTTGTGTTTATATACTAAAATAAAAGAATGCTTATTGCTAAGTAATCATAATTACAAAACATATGTTCATACGTCACAATATGTTTCTATTTAAAGAACATTGACTCTTACAAATAAATTGTTTACCAACGAGTGTGCAAACGTTAGCATATCATGTTTGTTATTGTCAACGAACATTGACTTTCATGTGCGAGCGTTTGCATATATGCATATTATGTTTGTACCGTGTATTTGACGTTCATAATTGTGCATATACTACAATGGACTGTTCGAGTGAAAAAGGCACATTTACTGGGGCTGAATGTATGGTTTTTGCTGGCTATGCGTTGAACCTTTTCACCACGTGATGCTGATGCTCTTGCTGATACGGGAAAACACCTTCAATGGCAATGCCCTCGTTGCAGAGTGATTGGCGTTGAATTTTATAACTTTTTTAAGAATTCTCGTTGAGTTTAAACGGACTAATGATGATATTGTTGCTTTACAAGCTAAATTTTCTAAATATGGTGAATTATTTACTAAATTTTATAATATAGATAAATTTGCCGGTACTCTTCATCCGTCGTCTCCTAAAAGGAAAAAGTCATCGGCATTGACAACCTTTAACTTCGTTCTCAACGATTTCTGAACCTCTGAACTTGATTGATGTGAACGCTGTTTCCCCTCTACCATCTACTTCTACAAATTCAATTGCGGCTCCTCCGGTTGAAGCTGCCACTGGCGCTCCGGTTATAAATTCTTTCCCGATGCCTTCTTTTAACTTTACTGCCTCAATTGACCCAAAGCGTGCTTTAAGATCTTTATCTAAGAGTGCTGCTCCATTGAACAATCAGGCAGACAATGCTTCTAAAAAACTGCCTTCGGGACCTAAAAAGTTGACCATCGTGAAACCCCGTAAGATCATTTTTGTTTCGCGTCTTGCTCGGTATACAACTGCCGATGACTTTTTGTTCTATGTTAAGTCAATAATCGATGTGGGCTTGGACATCCTGTGTTTTAAGATTAATGCTGATCTAAATCGTAGCACATCCTCATTCAGGTTGATTGTCCCATGTGAGATATTGTGACGGCCGTATGAAAAATTTTGCTATTTAGTGTACATCACACAAAAGAAACAAGTAAGAAAATCAGAGTCGGTCTAGACCGACTATACGATACCCTATACCATGCGTTTAGAGACCCTATCTCTCAGGCCCAACTAACTGGATATAGAAAATAAGCATAAACCAAATTTGAGTGGGATTTTTATTAATTTTTTCGGCTGCAGATATGAAAAAGTTCATATCCGATGCTATATCTATATGGGGACTAGGCCCAAAAATGGACCGATCCTGACCATGTTTGGTACAGTCTCTTGTATTTTGCAAAAATATATACAAACAAAATTTGAGAAGAATCAGTGCAATATTTTTGTTTTCTGATAGATTTAAGTGAAGATCGGGAAGCAGCTCTATATGGGGCCTATGACTTAGAGTTGTCCAATGGGGATCATTTTTGGACTACTGATTAATGGATGTAATATATACATAAAAACCCAATTTGACTAAGATTTATGTGATAATTTGGATCGTATGGCAATATATGTTGATTTCATAGGGGTCATTTGTATGGGGGCTAGGTCTGAACATGGACCAATACTCACCAATTTCAATAGCGTTCATCCCATGGCCGATAAAAGATCAAATACCAAATTTCGTCAAAATATATTCATATTTGCGACCTGCAGTTTGATTACAAGCTTTACATGGACACACAGACGGACGGACGGACGGACATCGTTAAATCGAATCAGATAGTGATTCTGATTCGATCGGTATAATTAAAGATGGGTGTAGGTTAAATATTTTTGGTTGTTACAAACAGCAGCACAAAGTCATTATACCCAAACCACATAGTGGTATAGGTTATAAAAACTATGACACGTTTGCCAATTTTTGTTTGTTGCAAAAAATTCTATTTTTAAACACTTGAGTTGGTGCTAATATTTCTCCGTAAGCATAATTTCATTCATGTATAAAGCTTTTTACTCGCTCTCATTCCCTCCCATGTTGTGAGCCATTACCATTGGCTTACCTTCTTCCCCTCATCGTTAGAGGTAGTATTTTTTTTACATAGGAATTTAATGAATGTATGAGTGTTGATTACACGTATGAATGATTGCGAATTTTTTTGCAAACAATAAAACTGGTTTGTTGTTTGATTTTTTTTTGTGTGCAAAAAAAAAATTAAAAAAGTCTTGAATAATTGGGTTGTTGAAAGAAGACGCAAAATATAAAAAGCATTCAAGTTCTGGAGTCGGGTGGATGACGGTCTTTTGTGGCGTAAAGTTCTTAAATAGTGCTCTCTATTTTTTTAATGCAAAGGTTTAAATTAAAAAAAACGAATGTGAAGTAAATGGACAAAAGGTGTATGGTTGCTAATAGAATTTTATTAAA
Source organism: Cordilura impudica (assembly GCA_963682025.1). Classification (NCBI taxonomy): domain Eukaryota; kingdom Metazoa; phylum Arthropoda; class Insecta; order Diptera; family Scathophagidae; genus Cordilura; species Cordilura impudica. The sequence continues at coordinate 46,054,703 of OY821522.1, forward strand.
AGAATAAATATTTAAAAGAACAAAAACAAAACAAAATCCAAACATTTCTTAAAACAAAGCTAAAAGGAAAAATATTTCTATAAATCTTTAACATTTCGAACCGTGAACTTTTTAAAAAACCCTACAAAATCTAAATTAAGAAAAAAAAGAAGAAAACCCACTCCGTGTTTTAGACATATATGAACGAATTGAATTTACACAGAAAAACCAAAATTTTTGATATGTACAAAGTTGGTCGAAATAACCAAACTACATTAAATAATACAACATATAAGAATAATACAACATATAAGAGGAACTGTTACCCTGTTATTAAAACCGACGAAATCAATAGCCATGAATTGCAAAAAGGCCAACCCAATCCAGGTGAACATGTTTCAGAAAGACGGCGTCTGGTGTGTACAGTACTGTGCAGTAGTTAAGTATTAAATATTTCATGTATTATTATAATATCAATAACTTATTACTAATTAAGGCTAGACAAGAAAGAAAAAATAGGCTAAAATTAAAAAAAATAAGTTAAAATTTTGCTTAAATTACATAGTAATTTAAATTTTGCTAAAATTGAATAATAATTTAAAATTTGGCTAAAATTACATAATTAAAATTTTTGCTAAAATTACATAGTAATTTAAAATTTTGCTAAAATTGGATAATAATTTAAAATTTGGCTAAAATTACATAATAATAAAATTTTTGCTAAAATTACATAGTAATTTAAAATTGTGCTGAAATTAAATAATAATTTAAGTTTTGCTAAAAATTAAATAAAAAATTTCTACAGTTAGTAGTAGGGATATGGGGTCACCAGACCACTTTTTCAGTACAAACGTGGTTCCATGCACAGTGGAACCTTTCATAACGGACACTTACAAGTGTGTGTGTGTGTGTGAGAGAGGGAGAGTGGTGTGTGTGTGTTTGTGAGAGAGGGAGAGTGGTGTATGTGTGTGTGTGTGTCTGTGTTTGTGAGAGGGAGAGTGGTGTGTGTGTGTGTGGGGGGAGGGGCATGTGTGCGAGAGTTAACATTGATAAGAACTATATAACTGATAGGAAGAACATAACTGATAACAAGTGTGCCTCCACGTATACGTTCCCAATCTGCGAGGCGTGCAGTCTTGTGTGCTATATGTGGGGGGGATATAAAGCTATAAGTGGGAGAATACAAAGCTATAAGTGGGGGAATACAAAGCTATAAGTGGGGGAATACAAAGCTATAATTGGGGGGATACGAATTCGGGGGATACAAACCTTTGAGGAGGGTATAAAACCTGTGAGCTTATATAAAGAAAAGAGATTTAGTTTTTCATTGGTTTTTAATTTAAAATATAAATTTTTATTGGTTTTTACTTTAAATTGTAAATTTTTATTAATTACAATTATAGTTTCGTATCTTAAAATTAACTTATAAATACTAATATTAATTACAACTATAGGTTATTAAGTATGTTTTACAAGATTTTGTTATATTTACGTTGTACGTTTTCTTATAGGTAAATGCAGTGGAATGAGCTGTATGTTTACCAAAAATTCGTATGTATAGGGTGAAAAGTTTTTTTTTGTGTTAACTGATAACGAACATAAAATAGTTTACATACACATATATTAGCACAGTCATTTGTAAAACACATACAATCGTATTTGTGAAATTCATCATTAAAATATATAAACGGAGTAGAGATATTATTATATGTTTCTTAAATTATCAATCATTTCAGTGAACATTTGTTTATGTGTTGAATCAATACAACAACCATATGATTTTAAGAGATGTTGAAAATCCACTTTTTCAGTACAAGCGTGGTTCCATGCACAGTGGAACCTTTCATAACGGACACTTACAAATGTGTGTGTGTGTGTGTGAGAGAGAGGGAGAGTGGTGTGTGTGTGTGTTTGTGAGAGAGGGAGAGTGGTGTATGTGTGTGTGTGTGTGTGTCTGTGTTTGTGAGAGGGAGAGTGGTGTGTGTGTGTGGGGGGAGGGGCGTGTGTGCGAGAGTTAACACTGATAACTGATAGGAAGAACATAACTGATAACAATAGAATAATAAATGACAAGAGTGTAACAATAGCACACAGATCAAATGAAACACTTAGATCCCTTTTTACACACAAAAAAAAAAAACAAAACCAGATATATCAAAAATTGACAAAGTAGTTTACGAGATAAAATGCGATGGTAATGAAAGGGAGGTGTGTAATAAAGTCTACATAGGAACAACAAAAAGAATGTTAGGAGTAAGAATTGCGGAACATCAAGCAGACATAAAAAACACAAGGAATCGACAGCATTATCTCAACATGCAAAAGAGAGCGGACATAACGTCGATTTAAAAGGAGTTAAGATTTTAGATAAAGAGAGAAATGAAAACAAAAGATACACATTGGAAAGTTTAAGAATACAACATAAAATACGCAAAACATTAAACAATAAAGAGGACAAAGATAACACTAAGCTGCAATATTCAATTGCAATTACTTAAATATTAGTTCTGTGATATTAGTCGTTAAGTTTAAAACTGTGATTTTTTTTATATTTATTTTGATTATTTTTATTAATTTATTTAATTTTATTAAAATTGTGTCGTAATGTCCTGTTTTTTATCTTTAAATTTATTAAATAATAACAACCTGACAATGTAAGTTTGGATTAATCGTAAGTTAAACTATTGTGACTAATATAACATTATGTTGATATATTGTTTTTTTTTAATTTTTTGTCGCCAGAAATTAATAATAAAAAAATTTTTATACACTCCTGATGAAGTTGAAAAACCGTCAACGAGACGTAGAGTGGAGATGAAATAAATTTTGTTTTAATTTATTTTATTTAAAACTTATAAGCTGACCATCATAGCCCAAAAGAACTAACATAAACTCAAGATAACTGGTCATAAAACAATTTAATAAAATCATTTAAATTATATATATTGATATCTTCTCCAACCATTTCCTTTATAAGATTTACTTTTTCCAATCCTTTAACATAAACGATTACATTCTCTTCCTTCGTAAGAGTTTCACTAAGAAATTTTTCAAGATCTTGTTGAGTTGTATTACCGTCCTGCCACGGTAATCCATGAAAATGATAATATAACCAGTTATTTGTCGTCTTTTCCTTTGATGTTAATTTTGTGTATTCAAAAGGCGGAAAAGCTACAAACGTATCAATTTCTGTGATAGATCAATTTCATTTCTGTGATAGATGCTAACTTCTTTAGCAATAAATTTGTTTTTAACATATAATCCTTGCACGTCTACTACTATTAATTTTTCTTGACTCATTATATTTTATGTCAATTAAGGGAGATAAAATCAGATACTAACAGATTCACTGCAAAAATATCAGACTATATATACTCAATTAGTGATGAGTCATTAATCTAAATATAGATTTGATGCGGTTATGAGTTATAAATCTATATACAGTTTAGAATATTATTGTGATAATGGAGTATATAGTAATAGATAAAAGTTGTTTTATACGACGTTCACATTTACGTGTTCCCCCTTAAAATTTTTTCGTTTGATTAAACAGCTCAATTGCCATATATAAATCCTAAACATCACAAAAACACACATAATCGCAGTTTTTTTAATTTTGCACATTTTCAGTGCAATATTTCTCATTTTTACTTAACTTAAAAAACTTAAGAAATAATAACAAAGTTTGATCATGATCAGTTTTTTCATCATCATGGTCACTTATCATGATCACGATCAGTTTTATCATGATCATGATCATGGTCATGGTAAATTTTCTAAAAAATTTATTGAAAAAGTATCATTTTATAGCATTTAAATTTTTTTTAGTTATTTAAACTTATTTTTTTTTAAATGATGTAGTAATAATAAGGATCTTTAAAAATATTTTTTTTTTTTTTTTTTGGTAAACAAAATATAGATGTAAAGCTGATCGTTATCAGATATAAAACTGATCGTTAGCAGATACGAAGTTGATCGTTTTGAATAAATATAACAAATATTTATTTTTACTGTGTTATTCTAAATTAAAACAACATAACAAAAATATATAATACATTATGAAACTCATCAGCAATGTATTCAACATGGGGGTATTTTGAAGAAAATACATAGAAATCTTAAATTTAATCAATCGAATTTCTTGAAAAAAAGTATATTGTTTTGAATAGCTATCATAGAAAATTAGCTTAAAATTCATTTGAACAAAGTTTTTTCAAGTTGTATATATGTTGGTTTTTCCATTTTAGAATTATCTAAATAGAAAATATATTATTTTCATAACGATTACATTAAACCTCAATATCAGGTTATCAGATACGAAACTGATCGTAATCAGATATAAGGCTAACAGGTACGAAGTTGGTCATTAGCAGATACGAAGCGGTTCGTTAAGAGATATGAAGCTGATGGTTATCAGATATAAAGCTGGTCGTTATCAGATATAAAGCTGGTCGTTACCAGATATGTTTTGCTTTGATTTTTATATAAACTATAAAGTAAACAATAATAATCACAGACATTTACTTAATTATTAGAAAGAATACCAATAAGTTTGATACTTCAGAATATAAACTAGAATATGTTTTTTTTTTTATATATTAGACCTTTGAACAAAAAAGTGCTAAAAGTTTTTTGTTTTGATCGGATTATCAGGTGCGAAGCTGATCGTTATCAGATATAAAAATCAATTTTGTAAAGTAAATTATCAAAAACTAATTGTTCTAGGTGCAAATAAATATGATAAATATAATAAAAACATGTAAGACTGTTTAATTCGGCTGGGCCGAATCTTTGATACCCTCCACCTTTTTTATTTTCAATTTTAATTTTTTTTTTTTTATCATTTTCCATTTATCACTTTTCATTTTCCATTTTCGATTTTTCACTTTTCATTTTTCATTTTTAATTTTCATTTTTAATTTTTATATTTTCATTTTCCATTTTTCTTTTTCCATATCCCACTTTCCATTTTTTAAATTTTTAATTTTTCATTTTTCATTTTCCATTTGCCATTTTTAATTTAAAATTTTTCATTTTCCATTTTCCATTTTCCAATTTTCATTTTTCATTTTTTAATTTTCCATTTTCCATTTTTAACTTTTCGTTTTCCATTTTTCATTATTCATTTTTAATTTTTAATTTTTCATTTTTCATTTTCCATTTTCCAATTTTAATTTTCCATTTTCCATTTTTCAATTTTAATTTTCCATTTTCCAATTTTCATTTTTCTTTTTTAATTTCCCATTTTCCATTTTTAATTTTTCATTTTCCATTTTCCACTTTTAAATTTTAATTTTTCATTTTCCACTTTTCATTTTCCATTTTCCATTTTTCATTTTCACTTTTAAATTTTAATTTTCCATTTTCCATGTTCCATTTTCCATTTTTCACTTTCCATTTTCCAATTTTCATTTTTCATTTTTAATTTTCCATTTTTAATTTTTCGTTTTCCGTTTTCCGTTTTCCATTTTTTAATTTTTCATTTTCCATTTTTCAATTTTAATTTTTCATTTTCCATCTTTCAATTTTAATTTTTCATTTTTCATGTTCCATTTTCCATTTCTAATTTTGCAATTTTAGTTTTTCAATTTTCGTTTTTCATTTTCCATTTTTCAATATTCATTTTCAATTTTTAATTTTTCATTTTCCACTTTTCATATTCCATTTTTCATTTTCATTTTCCATTTTTCATTTTCCATTTTTAATTTTTCAATTTTCATTTTTCATTTTCCATTTTTTATTTTTCAATTTTCATTTTTCAATTTTCATTTTTCATTTTCCATTTTCCATTTTTCATTTTCCATTTTTCATTTTCCATTTTTTATTTTTATTAATTTTTTAATTTTTTAATATTTAATTTCAATGATAAAAAAATATGTGGTAAAACTTGCCTAGGCCAATGTGACACGTGCAGTATTAATATCCACACAACTGTTATGACTTCAACAATACGAAGAATTACAACATATACAACATATCTTAAGAAAAACAACAAACACACTGAAAATTTTTATTTTTTCAAGAGTTTTTTCAAATTTTCATTCATAGCTCGTGAACCCTTCGACCGATTTTGACGATTTTAAATAGCAACTCCTTTGGGATGTTAATAAACGATTTTATACAAAAACGAACGGTCTAGCTTATGATATAAATTCTTTAAAATAACATGTCACCGATGACATGATCATTGTATATATCTCTCATATTCATTTCATCTTGTGTATCAGAATGTATACACACAGCATTCAGCACTAATACCTTTTCTTAAATTCTATTCTTTTCATTTAATTTAATATCCTTTTCACAATTTATTATCCATACTGTTTATTGTAAGTATTGATATCTGCTAACGATCAGCTTCGTATCTGATAATCTGATTATAACAAAAATTTAACACTTACAATTGTGGTCATTTATGTTTAAAATTTCTTTTTAATAAATAAAAACAAAATTGATTTTGTATTGTTTTTTTATATTTCTTTTATTTTGTGATGACCCCATGCATAGGTGTCAACACCATTTTCTTTTATACATCGCTTATCATCTAAATAACTTAAAGTTAGCTTAGATATATGTTGGGTATATACTTCATGTATCTTAGATCTAAAAATATACATAGAATCATAATATAATTTCTTATCAAATAAACATTTCCTAAAATCGGCTACGCTAAGATTTTGTATAACACATTTGTTTTTACACCTTTTATTTTTTTGATTTCTTTTTCTTCTTTGTCAATTTTAATGGAATACATTTTTTGCTCTCAAACCTATGAATTCCTTCATTATTTTCCCATTGCATTCATCCTTCATCATGCCTAAGACTTTTTTATTTAGCAATGGGAAATTGAAAACATTTGCCATTTCATAACCAGACGTATCGAAAAATGTGCTAATGTCATTTCTGATGTCATTATAGAAGTCATTTTTTCGAATATCGTAAATAAACGAATCTGTATCCATATAGTTCAGACTTATATCTTCCCGATATTTAGGTTTCATATAATCATAATGAAAATCATACATTTTTCATTTAGATAACTCTAAAACGGAAAAACCAACGTAAATTGGTTTATTATAAACCGTATGAGCTCTTTTCATTTGAATCACCACCATTTCATCGGAGATCTTAAGTGAACTATGAAAGTTAGTCTTAGCTATAAGAGCTCTAGCCCCCAATCTCCTACCTTTGCTCTCCCAGTCACATACTATTTTAATATCTTTCCTCTTGTCGACATTTTCCATGGTCTTACCATAAACAGCATTGTTTAACAGTTTGAAAAAATTTTGTACAAACGAATTTTTTGCTAATGTTCTATGGTAGTTGTTCAAAATCAATATATTTTTTCAGCCAATTCGATTGATTAAATTTAAGAATTCTGTGTACTTTCTTTAACATAAGACCATGTTGAATGCACTGTTGAAGAGTTCGATAATGTATAATATAATTTGTTTTGCTGTTCAAGTCTGTGATTAGTTTAGTCTGTTTCATACTCTCATTTTTTTTATTTTGAGCGCAAAATGGTAGGTCGTTGTGATAGTCATGCAATGAAGATGGGTATTCTAGATCTACTTCTAATATGTATCCAATTGGCGAATCATCTTTCACTTCATTTAAATTGAAATTTTCAAAATTTTCCACCCATTCAAAGTTATTATAGGGGGATATTGAGACATTGCATAACCATATAAATTATTAACGTCTAAATAAATTAGATAATTTGATTCTTTACCAGAATCATAATCATCTAAATATTTATTATTAGCAATTGAATACCGTTTACTGCATTGGACAATACCGCCCGTAATACCACGAACAATAAAATTATACATATTAATATCAGTTATCAATTCTAAATTTATTTCTGTAGTTTTCAACATGGCATCCCAAGACAAACCAGGTGTGGTATAATACTGACATGGATCTAAATTGTAAATATTTAGTATAATATAATTTGTTTTGCTGTTCAAGTCTGTGATTAGTTCAGTCTGTTTCATATTCTCATTTTTTTTATTTTGAGCGCAAAATGGTAGGTCGTTGTGATAGTCATGCAATGAAGATGGGTATTCTAGATCTACTTCTAATATGTATCCAATTGGCGAATCATCTTTCACTTCATTTAAATTGTAATTTTCAAATTTTTCCACCCATTCAAAGTTATTATAGGGGGGATATTGAGACATTGCATAACCATATAAATTATTAACATCTAAATAAATTAGATAATTTGATTCTTTACCAGAATCATAATCATCTAAATATTTATTATTAGCAATTGAATACCGTTTACTGCATTGGACAATACCGCCCGTAATACCACGAACAATAAAATTATACATATTAATATCAGTTATCAATTCTAAATTTATTTCTGTAGTTTTCAACATGGCATCCCAAGACAAACCAGGTGTGGTATAATACTGACATGGATCTAAATTGTAAATATTTACACATATTTTTCTAAAATTTTCAAAAACGTCGCACAGCAACAAGACATCTGTTTTCAAATATAACAATAAATAATCCAATAAATTATTACATTTGAAAGTATTCCATACTTTTTGAGCATGTTCATAGTCATCATCACTACACGACTCATTAGTTAATTTATTGAAGAATAATGATTGGGGTGATAATTGGGTTTCCTCGAGACGAAACATCGAGTCTAGATAATCATACGGAAAGACACCTTTACGTTTCACTAATTTAAACTCATCATCGTTGGGGTAAATTGATTTTACAGTATTTAAATCAGTATCAACTAAGTAATCAGATAGTTTTTGTAAACTTGAAGGCATAAATCTAAAAGAATCTAGAAAACGAAGTTCAATGGTATCCTTATCATCTACAGCAATTCTTTTAGATATAGATACATATAATTCCTTATTTATCGGAATAATATTTATATCACCTTCTATAGATGAGAGTTCTTTTACAAATAAATGGCAATCGTATGGAAAATTAAAAATTAAAATTGGAAAATGGAAAATTAAAAATGATAAATGGAAAATGTAAAATGAGAAATGGAAAATGGAAAGTGAAAAATGGAAAATGAAAAATTAAAAATGAAAAATGGAAAATGAAATATGAAAAATCGAAAATAGAAAATGAAAAAATGAAAAATTAAAAATGTAAAATGGGAAATTAAAAAAGAAAAATGAAAATTGGAAAATGGAAAATTAAAATTGAAAAATGGAAGATGAAAAATGAATAATGAAAAATGAAAAATGGAAAACGAAAAATTAAAAATGGAAAATGGAAAATTAAAAATGAAAATTGGAAAATGGAAAATTAAAAATGAAAATTGGAAAATGGAAAATGAAAAATGATAAATGATAAATGGCCAATGGAAAATGGAAAGTGAAAAATGGAAAATGAAAAATGAAAGATGGAAAATTAAAAATTTTTAATTAAAAATGGCAAATGGCAAATGAAAAATGAAAAATTAAAAATGAAAAATGGAAAATGAAATATGAAAAATCGAAAATAGAAAATGAAAAATTAAAAATGGAAAATGGGAAATTAAAAAAGAAAAATGAAAATTGGAAAATGGAAAATTTAAATTGAAAAATGGAAAATGAAAAATGAATAATGAAAAATGAAAAATGGAAAACGAAAAATTAAAAATGGAAAATGGAAAATTAAAAATGAAAATTGGAAAATGGAAAATTAAAAATGAAAATTGGAAAATGGAAAATGAAAAATGATAAATGATAAATGGCAAATGGAAAATGGAAAGTGAAAAATGGAAAATGAAAAATGAAAGATGGAAAATTAAAAATTTTTAATTAAAAATGGCAAATGGCAAATGAAAAATGAAAAATTAAAAATTAAAAATGAAAAATGGAAAATGGAATTTGAAAAATCGAAAATAGAAAATGAAAAAATGAAAAATTAAAAATGGAAAATGGAAAATTAAAAATGAAAATTGAAAATTGGAAAATGGAAAATTAAAATTGGAAAATGGAAAATGAAAAATGAAAAATGAAAAATGAATAATGAAAAATGGAAAACTAAAAATGGAAAATGGAAAATTAAAAATGAAAAATGGAAAATGGAAAATGGTAAATAAAAAATGGAAAATGAAAAATTTTAAATTAAAAATGGCAAATGGAAAATGAAAAATGAAAAATTAAAAATTAAAAATGGAAAGTGGGATATGGAAAAAGAAAAATGGAAAATGGAAAATGAAAAGTGGAAAATGAAAAATTAAAATTTAAAAGTGGAAAATGGAAAATGAAAAATTAAAAATGGAAAATGAAAAATGAAAAATTAAAAATGGAAAATGGAAAATTAAAAATGAAAATTGAAAATTGGAAAATGGAAAATTAAAATTGGAAAATGGAAAATGAAAAATGAAAAATGAAAAATGAAAAATGAATAATGAAAAATGGAAAACGAAAAATTAAAAATGGAAAATGGAAAACTAAAAACGAAAAATGAAAATTGGAAAATGGAAAATGGTAAATAAAAAATGGAAAATGAAAAATTTTAAATTAAAAATGGCAAATGGAAAATGAAAAATGAAAAATTAAAAATTTAAAAAATGGAAAGTGGGATATGGAAAAAGAAAAATGGAAAATGAAAATATAAATATGAAAAATGAAAATTAAAAATGAAAAATGAAAAGTGAAAAATCGAAAATGGAAAATGAAAAGTGATAAATGGAAAATGATAAAAAAAAAAAATTAAAATTGAAAATAAAAAAGGTGGAGGGTATCAAAGATTCGGCCCAGCCGAATTAAACACTCTTACATGTTTTTATTATATTTATCATATTTATTTGTACCTAGAACAATTAGTTTTTGATAATTTACTTAACAAAATTGATTTTTATATCTGATAACGATCAGCTTCGCACCTGATAATCAAAACAAAAAAATTTTAGCACTTTTTTGTTCAAAGGTCTAATATATAAAAAAAAAAACATATTCTAGTTTATATTCTGAAGTATCAAACTTATTGGTATTCTTTCTAATTAAGTAAATGTCTGTGATTATTATTGTTTACTTTATAGTTTATATAAAAATCAAAGCAAAACATATCTGGTAACGACCAGCTTTATATCTGACTAGATGTAACCCGGTGTGCTTCGCTACACCCTCCCCCCCCCCACCTTCCGAATTGTTACGAAAAGGCTCACGCAAGTCCCAAGGCTCTCACTAATACAGTAATTCAGATATATCACATTTAATATTAAGTTTGTATAGGGGTACCATGCGCATTTGTCCAATCCCGCCCATTTTTTTGTCTGACTACTCACGTTAATAATAGATGACCTAAGATAAATTTTCAAAGCTCTCTCTATCATAGTATTTTATATATATGATATTAAAAATTTACTTTGAATGGGAGGTGCCACGCCCACTAAAAATATTAAAAAAATACAGCCTGTAGCACTTCCGATATCCGCAGTAAGAATCAGTGAAAATTTCGGGAAGATCAGATAAGTCGTTACGGAGATTACCTCCTACAAACAAACACATTACCTCTTTAATTCTTTTTTTTTTATACTTACTGATATAAAATGTTTTTTGTTTGTTTTCGCGATTTTTGATTTTGACAATATATTTTCCACGACAAATCACATTGATAACTAATGTACTTGTCAAAAGACTGTTGCTTTCGTAGTACATCATATTTTTGATATAGGAGGTGCCACGCCCACTTATCCCATCCCGCCCAATTTTTATTGGACTACTCATATTAATATCTGAGGGACTCGTGCAAAATGTCGAGCCTTTCCCAGTTATATGATATTAGATATCTACTTTGCATGGGCGGTGCTACGCCCACTGCTTCTATCACGCCCATTTTTTTGTTCGACTAATCACACAAAGAACCTATGGGCTCACGCAAAGCCACAAAGCTCTCTCTTTTACAGTACTCCAAATATATGACATTTAATAGTTACTTTGCATGGGGAGCTCCACGCGCATTGGTGTGAACCCGCCAATTTTTTGTCTGACTACTCATACTAAGATCTGATGGTGTCGTGCAAAGTGCCAAAGCTTCCCTCTTTTAGTACACCAGTTATATGATATCATATATTTACTTTGTACGGGTGGTGCCACGCCCACTGCTCCGATCACGCCCATTTTTTGTCTAACTAATCATATGAATAACTTATGGGTTCACACAAAGTCCCAAGACTCTCACTATAACAGTACTCCAGATATATGGCATTTTATATTTTATTTGTATGGCAGGTGCCACGCCTATTGGTCCGATAGTGCCCATTTTTTGTCCGACTGCTCACATTAATAATAGGTGCCATCAGACAAATTTTAAAAGCTCTCTCTATCATAGTACTCGAGATATAACATTGAATTATTACTTGTATGGGAGGTACCACGCCCACTTTTCTGATCCGGCCCATTTCCGGCGCGGCTACTAATATTAACAATAGGTGACCTCACACAAATTTGCAAAGCTCTCCCTGTCATGGTACTCAATATATGTATATGATATTAAAAATTTACTTTGTGTGGGAGGTGCCACGCCCACTAAAAATATTAAAAAAATTATAGCCTATAGCACTTCCCATATCCGCAGTAAGACTCTGTGAACATTTCAGGAAGATCAGATGGCTAGTTACGGAGATTACCCCCTACAAACAAACAAACAAACAAACAAACAAACAAACAAACAAACAAACACACATTACCTCTTTATTATATTAGTATAGATAACGACCAGCTTTATATCTGATAACCATCAGCTTCATATCTCTTAACGAACCGCTTCGTATCTGCTAATGACCAACTTCGTACCTGTTATCCTTATATCTGATTACGATCAGTTTCGTATCTGATAACCTGATATTGAGGTTTAATGTAATCGTAATGAAAATAATATATTTTCTATTTAGATAATTCTAAAATGGAAAAACCAACATATATACAACTTGAAAAAACTTTGTTCAAATGAATTTTAAGCTAATTTTCTATGATAGCTATTCAAAACAATATACTTTTTTTCAAGAAATTCGATTGATTAAATTTAAGATTTCTATGTATTTTCTTCAAAATACCCCCATGTTGAATACATTGCTGATGAGTTTCATAATGTATTATATATTTTTGTTATGTTGTTTTAATTTAGAATAACACAGTAAAAATAAATATTTGTTATATTTATTCAAAACGATCAACTTCGTATCTGCTAACGATCAGTTTTATATCTGATAACGATCAGCTTTACATCTATATTTTGTTTACCAAAAAAAAAAAAAAAAAATATTTTTAAAGATCCTTATTATTATTACATCATTTAAAAAAAAATAAGTTTAAATAACTAAAAAAAATTTAAATGCTATAAAATAATACTTTTTCAAAAAATTTTTTAGAAAATTTACCATGACCATGATCATGATCATGATAAAACTGATCGTGATCATGATAAGTGACCATGATGATGAAAAAACTGATCATGATCAAACTTTGTTATTATTTCTTAAGTTTTTTAAGTTAAGTAAAAAATGAGAAATATTGCACTGAAAATGTGCAAAATTAAAAAAACTGCGATTATGTGTGTTTTTGTGATGTTTAGGATTTATATATGTCAATTGAGCTGTTTAATCAAACGAAAAAATTTAAGGGGGAACACGTAAGTGTGAACGTCGTATAAAACAACTTTTATCTATTACTATATACTCCATTATCACAATAATATTCTAAACTGTATATAGATTTATAACTCATAACCGCATCAAATCTATATTTAGATTAATGACTCATCACTAATTGAGTATATATAGTCTGATACTTTTGCAGTGAATCTGTTAGTATCTGATTTTATCTCCCTTAATTGACATAAAATATAATGAGTCAAGAAAAATTAATAGTAGTAGACGCGCAAGGATTATATGTTAAAAACAAATTTATTGCTAAAGAAGTTAGCATCTATCACAGAAATGAAATTGATCTATCACAGAAATTGATACGTTTGTAGCTTTTCCGCCTTTTGAATACACAAAATTAACATCAAAGGAAACGAAGACAAATAACTGGTTATATTATCATTTTCATGGATTACCGTGGCAGGACGGTAATACAACTCAACAAGATCTTGAAAAATTTCTTAGTGAAACTCTTACGAAGGAAGAGAATGTAATCGTTTATGTTAAAGGATTGGAAAAAGTAAATTTTATAAAGGAAATGGTTGGAGAAGATATCAATACATATAATTTAAATGATTTTATTAAATTGTTTTGTGACCAGTTATCTTGAGTTTATGTTAGTTCTTTTGGGCTATGATGGTCAGCTTATAAGTTTTAAATAAAATAAATTAAAACAAAATTTATTTCATCTCCACTCTACGTCTCGTTGACGGTTTTTCAACTTCATCAGGAGTGTATAAAAATTTTTTTATTATTAATTTCTGGCGACAAAAAATTAAAATAAAACAATATATCAACATAATGTTATATTAGTCACAATAGTTTAACTTACGATTAATCCAAACTTACGTTGTCAGGTTATTATTATTTAATAAAATTAAAGATAAAAAACTGGACATTACGACACAATTTTAATAAAATTAAATAAATTAATATAAATAATCAAAATAAATATAAAAAAAATCACAGTTTTAAACTTAACGACTAATATCATAGAACTAATATTTAAGTAATTGCAATTGAATATTGCAGCTTAGTGTTATCTTTGTCCTATTTGTTGTTTAATGTTTTGCGTATTTTTTGTTGTATTCTTAAACTTTCCAATGTGTATCTTTTGTTTTCATTTCTCTCTTTATCTAAAATCTTAACTCCTTTTAAATCGACGTTATGTCCGCTCTCTTTTGCATGTTGAGATAATGCTGTCGATTCCTTGTGTTTTTTTTTATGTCTGCTTGATGTTCCGCAATTCTTACTCCTAACATTCTTTTTGTTGTTCCTATGTAGACTTTATTACACACCTCCCTTTCATTACCATCGCATTTTATCTCGTAAACTACGTTGTCAATTTTTAATATATCTGGTTTTGTTTTTTTTTTTGTGTGTAAAAAGGGATCTAAGTGTTTCATTTGATCTGTGTGCTATTGTTACACTCTTGTCATTTATTATTCTATTGTTATCAGTTATGTTCTTCCTATCAGTTATATAGTTCTTATCAGTGTTAACTCTCGCACACACGCCCCTCCCCCCCACACACACACACCACTCTCCCTCTCTCACAAACACACACACACACCACTCTCCCTCTCTCACACACACACACACATTTGTAAGTGTCTGTTATGAGAGGTTCCACTGTGCATGGAACCACGCTTGTACTGAAAAAGTGGATTTTCAACATCTCTTAAAATCATATGGTTGTTGTATTGATTCAACACATAAACAAATGTTCGCTGAAATGATTGATAACTTAAGAAACATATAATAATATCTCTACTCCGTTTATATATTTTAATGATGAAATTCACAAATACGATTGTATGTGTTTTACAAATGACTGTGCTAATATATGTGTATGTAAACTATTTTATGTTCGTTATCAGTTAACACAAAAAAAACTTTTCACCCTATACATACGAATTTTTGGTAAACATACAGCTCATTCCACTGCATTTACCTATAAGAAAACGTACAACGTAAATATAACAAAATCTTGTAAAACATACTTAATAACCTATAGTTGTAATTAATATTAGTATTTAAAAGTTAATTTTAAGATACGAAACTATAATTGTAATTAATAAAAATTTACAATTTAAAGTAAAAACCAATAAAAATTTATATTTTAAATTAAAAACCAATGAAAAACTAAATCTCTTTTCTTTATATAAGCTCACAGGTTTTATACCCTCCTCAAAGGTTTGTATCCCCCGAATTCGTATCCCCCCAATTATAGCTTTGTATTCCCCCACTTATAGCTTTGTATTCCCCCACTTATAGCTTTGTATTCTCCCACTTATAGCTTTATATCCCCCCCACTTATAGCACACAAGACTGCACGCCTCGCAGATTGGGAACGTATACGTGGAGGCACACTTGTTATCAGTTATGTTCTTCCTATCAGTTATATAGTTCTTATCAGTGTTAACTCTCGCACACATGCCCCTCCCCCCACACACACACACACCACTCTCCCTCTCACAAACACAGACACACACACACACATACACCACTCTCCCTCTCTCACAAACACACACACACCACTCTCCCTCTCTCACACACACACACACTTGTAAGTGTCCGTTATGAAAGGTTCCACTGTGCATGGAACCACGTTTGTACTGAAAAAGTGGTCTGGTGACCCCATATCCCTACTACTACAGTTAAATTTTGGCTAAGTAAAGAAAAAAAAATGCGGCTAAATCAAAGAGCTATAAATGAGAACGAAAATAACAAAACATATATATATATATATATATATATATATATATATTAGGGAGGGTCGATTTATTTTTGACAATTTCCATATGATTTCCGTATTCTATGGGTTATTCCATGAAAATTTGCCAAAGGAACCATACCTCTATCGTTAAAATCGAGTCCCCTACTTTTTGACGTTCGTATGAAATATTACCTACACGTTCACATCCATAACTCAAAAACAATCGATCGGGTTTACCGGCAGTAGGCGCGTTGGAAAGGTGATTACATTTTGATCAATTTACAAAAAAAAATCTCCAACATTGGTCCAACGGTTCAAAAGTTACGGGCATTTTTTTTTCCAAATTTTTATGTTTTCTTTTCAGGTGGTAACCGATTTTGAGGAAATCGCTTTGGAAAATATGCCTCCTGGTGATTTAAATCCAGAAGAATTATCTACTGATTCGAGGTACTTGATGTTAATGGCCAATGCAATTTCTAATGGTGTGGTTCCTGCGGATTTGTCTCACATAAAACCAGGGCCAATTGCACATTCTCGTTATCTGACCAAAGCCAATAGATTATTACGGTTGTATGTGACAACTAATAATCCAACTGAAAATTTAAAAATTCTGGCTAACTATATAATAAAAGTATACACGCCAATGTATTTCAATGTTAAGTATTATAGCTCTGCCGGATACGGTAGTTCATTAATTTTTAAATTTATTACTTGGACACGATTTTTACCACCGAATTTACTTGGAGTTGTAAATACAGTAATTCAAGATAATCCATATTTTGCACACTCAGAAAATATCTTACTATCTATGTTGTTTGATGATAGAATGGAAAAACGAAACATTGCTATAAAGAAGATTTTACATTACCGAAGAGATATTGTCGACCCAACGGAACTTAGAGTTTATAAAAAATCTCTTATAAACTTTAATTGTACGGAATATACAAATATGATTGATTTAAATGACGATACCATTTTATTCGAACCACCGTTTACGCAAAGTTATTCGTATGAACATTTGGAGGGATATTTAAATTACGAAGTGCTACCGTTCGATGATCCACAAATTCCTTTACACATTCAAGGAACGGAAAGACATGTCCAATTGCTGGCTGCCACTGCTAAACGAGTTGCAGGAAAGAATGTAGAAGGCGCTATGGCGACGACATTAGAGAGCCGTACGAAAACACCCAGACTTGAAAGCAAACAAGACTTTCAGAAAAAATAATGTTTTTTTCACATTTTGTCTTTTACTACACTCAAATTGAATATTTTTTTTGATAATAGGTTGATAGATACTTTATTATCTCTTAATTTGAATTTTTGTACAAAAAAAAAATAAAAAGGTAAAAAAATCAAAAATTTGGTTGTATGTGTTATTTTGTTTTAGCAATATCGCATGAATTAATCAACCGAATTCGATAAATTTGGGCTTAACCTCTTCGTTTTGAATTGTAAATTGAATTAAATAATGGATTGAGCCAAAAAAATGGCCATGAAAGTAATATTCTTGGACAAAATCAAAAAAAAAATGGAAAAATGCTCCAAAATTTGGACAAAAATGCCCGTAACTTTTGAACCGTTCGACCAATGTTGGATATTTTTATACCCTCCACTCCAGTGTGCAGAGGGTATATATAAGTTTGTCATTCCGTTTGTAATAATTAGAAAAAAAAATTTGGACCCCATAAAATATATATATTTGTGATCCTTATAACAACCGGAGTTGATATAGCGATGTCCGTCTGTCCGTCTGTCCGTCTGTCCGTCTGTGGAAATCACGATGACGGCATCAATCGGGCAGCTAGGGTGCTCGTTGGCATAAAAAATGATTCATTAACATCCTGAAAAGTTTGCTATTTAAAATCGTCCAAATCGGTCAATTAGGGCCCGAGATTTGAATGAAGAACTAAAAAAAGTCTTGAAAAAATATAATTTTCTATGTTGTTCTTGTCACGATCACGCCCTCAATAGGATAGCTAGGGTGATAATTTTTAGTGAGAATGATTCACCAAATTCATGGGAAGATTTCTACTTCAAAAATCATTAAAATCGGTGGAACAGGTCCAGGTAAATGTATGAAAAATTAAAAAAAAAAATTAAAAACATGATGTTTCCATATTGTTCCTGTTGTTATTCTAAATGTTGCATTGTTGTCATAGCTGGACTTGTTGTTTTTGTGGTCGTTGTGGTAATAATATAATAAAAACAAACCCTTTGTACATTTTTTTGTGAACTCTGGTAGAAAATTTTAAAAGTTTCCATTGTTTTGGCATCACTAAAAAAATTTGTTAGATCATTTCTGTCATTGCCACGAGCCTGCATGCAAAATTTCAGATCGATTGGCTCACGGGAAAGGGGCTAAAAATCGATCCAAAATTTTGTCGACAAGCAGACACTACCAGTTAATATAAAGGCAGTAAATAAAGGGAGTAAAAGTTCACCAATAATTTAAAAAACAAATTTTTATGTATTAATTTATTTAAAGAAAAAAATAATTAAATGAAATAGTAATAATAATAAAAAAAATAATATACAATACAAAAAAAAAGAATATATAAATAAAATAAAATAAAGATAAATGCATTCATAGCATTATAATACATATAAAAGGTCAATGTTTTCTAACCGTAACCGTAACGAGTCAGTTGTTTTTTTTTTACATGAAAATCATTTAAAACAGTTACCGAACGTAACCGGAACGTCCCAATACTTTTCATGTGAAAAAAAGGCTGACACGTTACGTAACAGTTACATGTCGCTAACTTGTTCTTTACACAGGCTACTGCTTTTGCAGCCAACTTCAAGTCTATTTATATAGTTTCGTAAGCATAACTGATAAAATTGTTTCTATTATTTTTTGCTGTAAGTAATAAATTATAAATATACTGAATTTGCAAACTAAAATGGATACATATATTGGAGGTGCTTTAATACAAAAGAGTTAACGAAACAAAATCAAAAAAACAACAACTCTACAACATCAACAATGGCAGTCATATGTTCTTCAAATAGAAAAAAAACTGCAGGTGTGTTTTGTTGGCTACAAAACAAAAATAGTGTTGACAATATAACAAAATATGTAAAAGAAGTTAGTGCTATGAAATATTTTATTTTGTTTAAAAAAAAAATCGCAAAATGAAAGGCTATAATTCCATTAATAATCAAAAGGCGTTAAACTAATTTATTTATTTTTACGTTGTACTAATGCATTTTAAATAAGTAATAGTAATTGTATATTTAAATAAAAATGCATTTGTATTATATGTTGCTGTCGTATTCAGAAAAATCAAGTAGCTGACTATACGACTACAAATGCTGCTGCCAGCAGTCGTCTATGTGTTTCATTCATGATGTTGCATTTTTTTGCGAGCAATACTTACATATATTCTAAATAAAGAAATAATAGTTCTTTTCATACTGCGAAATCTATACAAATATATGTACAAATACTATATGTCAAATTTCAAATTTGCAATAATTGATACATTTTTGAAAGAAAATTGTATAATATGAAATGTCTTTAATTTATTTAATAGAAAACAATTTTTTGAGGTGCGTGGATTTTCCATATTTACTGTTTTACTATTTTCGTAATGAGGTTAAATGAGTTAAAAAGAATTTAAAATATTTGAAAATATTAGGTGAGGATCCTCAAGATGTAATATACGATCGGTCTAAAACTTTTCACTTAGAGCCACAGTTAAATTCGAAACAACAAAAACCCATATATTTTGTGCATAAAGTTTAACATTAAATGTGCTTTTCTAAAATGTCAATATATTTTTTTCTCATTCATTTCTGACCATCTTCAATGTAAATTTACCAAAGTTTTTTTTATTGCAATATGTATATAAAACTTAAAAATTTAATATTTTTTATTGTGTATTAACTTATTATTCTGCGATTTTCATTACATCACAAAATGTTACAAATTGGCACTACTGTTTCAAAAACAGAAAACTTCTAAATCAGTTGAAAACAGTTGATCTGTAAAACTGTGTGTAAAATTGTGTCAAATAAAATTACAAATATTAATAAATATAATAATACATATATATATATATTATTAATTTTGTTAAGAATTAGCACAAAATTGATTTTCCATTTTGCATTTCATTTATAAAGAATTCTGCCATATTTTGTTAAAGGGAAAATCCATTTTTGTTATATTAAAAAAAACAGACTTGCATTTAATTTTTCCGTGACTGCCTCAATAATTGCGTAGATGCCACCACAATATTTTTTCTAATTAAATATTAACCAACATCTAACTAGAATTATGATTTATTCTGACTAAAAAGTTCCAATTAAAAGTTATTCATCCCAATTATGAATATTCTCAAGGAATTTCTTTCTCACGGAAAATACATTTCTCGAGAAAAAAATTCCTCCAATTATAAATTCCGCGTGAACAAAAAATGATTAACTGGCATCATCGAATTTCGAAGCCACTTGCTTTGCTTATTGACAATTTATTTTCTATTTTTTGTGTGTGTGCAAACGACCCTACAATAAATGTCCCAATAAACATTTTTGTTTGCTATCAACTTGAGGTGCATTTGAGATCAAATACATTTTTCAAATCTCCAACGTTAATTCTCAAATGCCCTCAATAGTTCGAATATAGTCTTCTCAACTTAAAAGGCACATTTTTTATATGGCGATTTTCATAGTTATCAAATTGAGAAATTTGTGATTCTCAACTTGATAGCAAAGAAATATTTCCAATCGGTATCAAATGGAAGGTACGGAATTGCCATATTAAAAAATATTATACTAATTTTAGAAATGAAAACAATGTACTTTTTTTAATGTTTCAATTTAATTTCATTATATATTTAACATTACTATGTACATATTTAACATTAAATGTACATATTATGTACATTTTTTAAAATCTAGAATTAAAAATAAATGAATTAATTAGTTGTACATTTTTTGAAAAATTCGACAAAAAGCAGAAATAATTAAAAATATATCAATGATTTATTTGTACTTTTTTGGCATTTTTTAATTTAATTTATTATTTATGACATATTTAAATAATATCTCAGACTTAACACAAATCGTATTCAAGTTGAAAAAATGTTTGGTCTCAAGTGGAGAAAAGTGTTGGATATCCAATTGAGAGTAAAAATGTTTCTCAAAGATTGGAAAAAATGTTAAGTCTCAACTTGATGTCAAGTTGAAAGCAAACAAGGAGAAAAATTGTTCAACCCAAGTTGAGAATTACATTTGACATCAATTTAAGAACTTAACTTTTCTCCAACATTGGAGAAATAATATTTCAATGCATACTGGGGAATGACCGAAACTAACACATAAACAGTTTTTTCCTATTTGAAAAACATATGACTGTCATTGTTGCTGTTGTAGAGTTGTTATACCCTCCACTCCAGTGTGCAGAGGGTATATATAAGTTTGTCATTCCGTTTGTAATAATTAGAAAAAAAATTTTGGACCCCATAAAATTTATATATTTGTGATCCTTATAACAACCGGAGTTGATACAGCGATGTCCGTCTGTCCGTCTGTGGAAATCACGATGACGGCATCAATCCGGCAGCTAGGGTACTCGTTGATATAAAAATGATTCACTAACATCCTGAGAAGTTTGCTATTTAAAATCGTCCAAATCGGTCGATTAGGGCCCGAGATTTGAATGAAGAACTAAAAAAGTCTTGAAAAAAAAATAATTTTCTATGTTGTTCTTGTCACGATCACGCCCTCAATAGTGCAGCTACAGTGATCATTTTTAGTGAGAATGATTCACCAAATTCATGGAAAGATTTCTACTTCAAAAATCATTAAAATCGGTGGAACAGGTCCAGGGAAATCTCTGAAAAAGTAAAAAAAAAATGAAAAACATGATATTTCTATATTGTTCTTGTTGTTATTCTAAATGTTGCATTGTTTTCATAGCTGGACTTGTTGTTTTTGTGGTCGTTATGGTAATAATATAACAAAAACGAACCCTTTGTACATTTTTTTATCAACTCTGGTAGAAAAATTTAAAAGTTTCCATTGTTTTGGCATCACTAAAAAAATATGTTAGATCATTTCTGTCATTGCCACAAGCCTGCCTGCAAAATTTCAGATCGATTGGGTCACGGGAAAGTGGTTAAAATCGATCCAAAATTTTTTCGACAAGCAGACACTACGAGTTAATATAAAGAGAGTAAAAATTCACCAACATCTAAAGCAAATAATGCTAAAATACCTAGTTGTTAATAAAAAAAACAATTGGGCAATTCACAATGGTTAATGTATCGTTGTATCTCTTGTATCGTGTATCACTTTACAATAGTGTAAAATTGTTGTTGGTAATTTTCACTGAAAAATCTGATACACGATCCAACTTCATTTGCTATGTTTAGTAAATGTTGTATATTGTATCATAACATATAACTTCCAAGTGAATGCCAGTTTTTATGAAAAAGAAAAAACAAATACATAGAATATTATCAGCATAAATAATTATAAAATAAAATATGGCAAATAATGCAAATAACGCAAATACATCGATAAGTTTATTTATATAAAAATTAATGTTTATATTTTTAGTATGTATTTTCTCTTTCAGTACCAACCAAAACATTTAACATTTTTTTTTTCATTGTAAATTAAAATGCAAGAGGTACGTAACTAAAACTCCAGGGTATATCTCACGACCAAAAAGCAAACACTGACAAGTGTTTTCTCTTATACAAAATAGCAGAAGCGACGAAGCGATCTTTCGTCGTTGGATCGAAAATTACTAAAGAAAGCGTTTTACAATATCAAAATACAACTGAGTGTTCACAACAAATGATTGTATTGTGTATTTCAATACAACATACAATATACAACACCTGTTGTGAATTGCCCAAATGTAAATTTAGCAAAAAAATTTATGTATTAATTTATTTAAAGAGAAAAACACAAAAATAACGTTTGATGTTTTATTTTTTGTGTGTAATATTTAAATATACATACATACACATATTAAATAATACAAATAATGTACATATATTATATATATGTATGTATGTATATTCATAGTAACTGCATGTTAGAAATAAATCGGTTATTTTATTTACATAAAATTCTGCAGTATTTTGTTGTGGGGAAAATACATTTCTTTTGTATAACAGAGTGTCACTTCATTTTGCTCAGCGTGACTATGCCACAGTAGATGCCGCCATAATTTTTGTTTGTTCTAATTAGCTTTGCAATAGTTATTTCTATTTTAACATGAATGTTAATATTTTCAACTAGATATCATACAGAACAATGTTAAGAGTATACACGGGTTGGTCTTTTATTTCATACGTTTTTTCATTATTCTTTTACAAATATGAGCATAAGTTTGGCATATTACCCACCAATCTCACATCACACTGCAAGTTCGAAAAACTCAATACACTCACATTTTTTTTACTAATACACACACATTTTCCGCAGTGGTCACACTAATGGCACCAAATTTTTCGTGCGAATAGTGGCAGACACTAACGATGATTAATGTTACCCTGTTATAAATTTAATGCAAATTTACTGGATTCTGTAAAATTGTAATTAAAGTTTTAACTTGTTAAATCTATTATAATGATTTATTTTTTGAAATGCGCATACAAAAACGCAAGTTTGTTAATTATAGAGCATAAATATTATTAACTATTATTAAAATAATACTAATAATAATAAATGTAAACATTTTCCCTCAAACATGTGCCTGTATAATAAACTTGGTAACTCTACTTAAAATAAAATAAGAGAGAGAAGTATAAAAATTTTTTCAAGTTTACGCTTCGACAACATTTTAAAAATGAGATTGCAGTCAGATGTTTGAACATAAAATTTAATGGCGATGGATTCGACTAATTCGAACAATTTTTCGTTGATAATACGTACACAACGATTTTACAATTTCAGTGTGATGTGAGATTGGGGGGTTAACTTTTTGTTGTCTTTACAAAATAGAGTTACCGAGTTCGTCAATGAGTTTTTTGCTTACAAAACAGTTCTACATAGTTATATAGAATTATTATTCTGCTTTACCTATAAAATATCTGATTGCGATTACATCTAATTTTTAAAAATTGTTTATAATTAATAAAGCATTATTATTCACATAAATACAAAATTTCACTTTTTAAATTTTCCATTCAAATTTAAGAAAATATCAATTATAATAAAAACTGAAAATAAAATTTCCAATTATAAATTAGAAAATATTAATTGAGTTTCAGAAAATCATATCAAAACGTCGGAAATAATAATTTTAAATTTAGAAATATCTTTACATTTAAAAATGTTTACATTTAAAAAAAATATTGCCATTCAGGAGATATTAATAACTTTTCAGTACAGCGATTCAGTAACTTCTTTTAACGATAGTCGAATTGTAAAAAAAAAGAAAATTGCAAAATTATCAGTAAAATTTTGAAACGATATTCGCTATTGTTAAAGTCAGCTGTTGTTGTTATCTAAACGACAACCATTTTTGTGTTGTTTATCCAATCGATAAAAACTTAAATTTTTAGGTTGAAATGTCGTCATACATAAATAAAAATCATGAAATAGTGAAAATATTTTGCTTTAATTAAAAAACTTTTTTATATAAATAAAAAAATTAAATAGCATATTCAATTCATTATTTCATTTTCAAATAAATAAACAGAAATATTAGTAAAAAAAATAAAGATATTAAACATAAACATAAAATCATCCTGTCAAACACGAAGTAATTTGTTTTTTTCTATTCTTTGTGTTTTTCGCTTATTTCGACAGAGATGCCACTCCTTTACAATTTAAATAAATAGAAAAACAGATTTGTCGATATTAATTTAAATTCAATGAATTTAAGAAAACCTCAAATCATATTTAAGAATTGCTAACATAAAAATTGTTACATAAGTAAACGTAATTTTATGAGAATGTTATTTTTTATATATAAATTTTCACAATTTTTTTTGGATGAAAATTTGAAGTTTTTCAGAAAATAAAGATAACATTAAATTATTTTATTTAAAATGTTTGGGACTTTTCGTTTTTTGCGTTTTTCATCCCTAATTTGATTATTTATTATTATAAATTTATTCTCTATGTTTTCAAAATATGGCAATATTTTAAAAAAAAGTTGAGAGAGCTTTTTTTTTTGGTTATTATTTTGTTACTCCATCCGACCTATATGGTCACAATGAAGAAATATTTGGCCAGTTAAAAGAAACTATACAGCCATCTCCAATTAGCACGATTTAATGCATATAGCCACTCTACACAACCATTACCTTTGCAATGGAGGTTAGGGCGAGCTATTTAATTAGCAAAAACTAAATTAAACGAGAAGTTATGTCATATAACCGGAAACGCATGCATATAGGTATATAACCAAAATGCATGCCGATCAGCAACCACGATGACCAAAAAGCAAACACCGAAATAAATCCGAAATAATAGAAAAGAAGAAAACCAACCCAAAGAATTTGCTGAAATAATTTGGTATTAAGTTTAACAAATTGTTTACATTTTCATTTACATTTATTATCAAGACTCAAAGCGAGGTGGAGGGTATCAAAGATTCGGCACAGCCGAATTTAACACTCTTACTTGTTTTTTGTTAATTGATCAAAATGAGCTCACCTTTCCAACGCGCCTACTGGCGATTAAACCCGATCGATAGTTTTTGAGTTATGGATGTGAACGTGTAGGTAATATTTCATACGAACGTCAATTTGGGAAAAAATCTACCAACAAAAAGTAGGGGACTCGATTTTAACGATAGAGGTATGGTTCCTTCGGCAAATTTTCATGGAATAACCCATAGAATACGGAAATCATAGGGAAATTGGTGAATTTTTTCACTCCCTACAAATCGACCCGCCCTAATATATATATATAACGGGTTCTAGCCTCGTATATTAGTTTTAAAAAGAAAAAGTACAGTTGCGCTAAAACAATGAATTTTAAATAAAAATGTAAATCATATAACCGAATGTAGGAAACCAAACCAAACCAAAGTTTCTTATCATTTAAGTGGGTTACCTCCAAATAAGATGGATCATAGGTAACAAGGTAGGGAGGGCAAAAGCGGCAGAACACCCCGTCCCCAATCCCAAGGTAAGTATGGCCATCCGTCTCTTTAGCGACAATTTACCTGGAACCTTGAATGGTGAACTGGTGAGAACCTGTTTCCACAATTACCATTTCTCGTTAAACAGAAAGTTGTGATGATGTTACACACATCTTTATTTATTTCATTTATTCATCTTTATTTGTTTATATTTTTTTGTTTATTTTTGTTTACTATATGCACATGCACATATTTATTTGTATTTATTTGTTTACATTTATTTATTTTTTTGCATATCTTTTCTTTTCATTCAACACATACCACAAAGTACACCAACCTTGGGTAAAGGGTTGAATTACAAAACAATAAATTATTGTGTAATTAAATATCATTGGAATGTAAAATGACAAATTTGTGAAAAGTTAAATTGTGTCAATAACCCATGACAAATAGGAATGTCACTCAAATTTTGAGGGGAAAAATTTAAATTGATTATTGAACGTTTTCTGATTGGCTATTGAGCCCAACGTTCAAAAATCAATGAATTTGTAATATGCGAATGTAAAGAAAAGAGAAGACTATTATGTAAATTAAGTAAAAATATTAAATTATAATGATATAAAAGACCAGCATTTTAAAATAAATAATCAATTATAATTCTGATTTGAAAGGGTTATAATTAAAACCAAACAGAGATTTTCCTTTTTTACTGGCATATTCTGCCAAAGGGTTCAAACATTGGCATAATCTGCCTACGTGCTATATAAAAAAGTGCATCTAGCGTGCACGCGGGAACTGCTTTGAGGAAAGCACTTGACAAAATTCCTCCTGAGATTGGTCCGGTTCTCACCCAATCTTAGTGTCCTTTTGTACACCCTCATACACTATATGGCGATCCTGCCAAGCTAACACTATATGGCGACCCTGCCCCCTCATACACTATATGGCGATCCTGCCCCCATACATACACTATATTAAATTTAAATGCCACTATGTACGTAGATTGCTACAAGGCATACATTATATAACGGTCCAGCGATTTTTATAATTTACAAACTTAAATATAAGCTTAGAGTATGACGTTTGGAATAATCTTTGAACGACTGTTATTAATTTATAACATTTTTTATTTGGAAATTAACTTTGAAATTTTTGGGAATTATTGTTTTTTGATTTTTGTGGATATATTTCAAAGTGCGGAAGAAGATATTATACTGATTTAAGAAGTTAATTTTGATTTGAGGAAATAAAGAAAATGGAAGGAAATATAACTTTGATTTGAAAGGGAATTAATATTAATTTGAAAGGGGAAGGAAAACTGATATCGAACCGAAAATTGTGAAACATAAATCTGTCAGATTTATTTATATGGAAACCAGAACATAAAGAGAAAGGAACATGAAATCGGGAAGAATAGAATATTTTAAATTTACAATGTCGTAAAATGTACATAAAAAAGACCGAAAAACTGAAAAAGAAAGAAAAATTTGCTAAATTTATACTTTTCTAAAATATATACATACATAAATATATTAAAATGTATGTATATATATGACAATGGTAGTGATCCAAACAAACTAATTTAATTATAAACTTAAAGCATACAATATGATTTTGAAAAGAAGATTAAAATTTCTTAAGTTTTTGAGATAATTTTGAGTTATTATTAATTTATAATTGGAAATCACTATTAATTGTGTTAAGGAAAATTTTTTGGAGAATTATTATTATTTTCATTTAATTTTATACTTGTATTAGCTTTAAAAAGTTATTTTTATATTTTTGAAGGCAATTTGATATTAGGTTAAAAGTACATTTTGAATATAACGGCATGATAATTAGGATTATATGGAAATGTTATACTATGAAAAATAGCTTATAGGGACAAGGTTCACTAATAACCGAAAAATTTTGGAATTGATGAAGATGCAAGAGACATCTGTGTGATGCAATACTTGAGAACGGTTGACTACACCATAATCATAGCAATTATAATAATACTGATATTATAAAGGGTCCGCCATCTAACGATTTTTTTCAACTAGTGCTTATTTCGTGAATGGTAACACTTAGCTAATGTCTGATTTGACAGATAATTAGCTTTATCCTTCCGCTGAACGAATATGGTTGTGTATACGCTTGTACAATGCTGGGAAATATTGCGACATTACTTTGAAAATCATGGTAATGTTGCAGAATGTGTGCGAAACTTGCGTACGGATTTTGGAAGAAGAGAAGCACCGTCAGCTCCGTATGTTCGTTATCTTGTGAAAAAAGTGAAGGAAACTGGCATCCTCATCGATAAACCAAAGCATACACCCGAGAATATTGCTGCTGTGGCAGAAAGTGTGCGTGGAGCGCCATCAACATCAATTCACCGTCGTTCTCAAGAATTGAACATTTCGGAGGCACCATTGAGACGAATTTTGCATAAAGATCTTGGTATGAGGCCATACAAAGTCCAATTGGTTCAGGAGTTGAAGCCAACTGACCATCCAATGCGTTTTCGCTTCGCTAAGTGGGCCTGCGATCGACTTACAGAAGATGCCGATTTTGCCAAAAAAAATCATCTATTCAGATGAAGCTCATTTTGATCTTGGCGGGTATGAAAACAAGCAAAATTGTCGCATTTGGGGCACAGAAAACACGCACGCATACATTGAAAAGCCGATACACTGTTTGGTGCGGATTTTGGTCCAGATGCATAATTGGGCCATTTTTCTTCGAAAATGAGCAAGGAGTGGCCGTTACAGTCAATGGCGATCGTTATCGGGCCTGTTGAACGAATTTTTGTTCACAAAAATTGAAGAGGAGGATATTGGCAACATTTGGTTTCAACAGGACGGCGCTACGTGCCACACAGCCGAAGCAACACTCGATGTTTTGCGCCCTGTTTTTGAAGATCGCATTATCAGCCGCAGAGCTGATGTCGTTTGGCCACCTCGAAGCTGCGATTTGACACCGTTGGACTATTATTTGTGGGGTGCCCTCAAAGATAAGTGTTACGCCAACAAGCCAGAGACAATTGACGCTTTAAAGGACAATATTCGTGAAGCCATTGGTGAAATACAGCTGCACACAAATTGGACCGATCGTGTAGGCTACTGCATGACCAGCCGAGGCAGCCATTTGAATGAAATTATTTTCCATTATTAACCGGAAGGATTGTGCTTTCAAATAAAAAATTAAATTTGAGATAATATTCAGTAGTTTTTTTGTTATAGCATTAAAAAAAAAAAAGTTATTTGGCGGACCCTTTATTTAACTTTAATATTGACAAAAAGAGATAAGAAAAGAAATATATATAGTAATGAATAAATTTTCAAACCTTGGTATTACCTATTGATAATACTGAAATATCTGTAATATTAATGGGCTAGGCGATTTCTTATGACCGATGTTTTGTTCTACCGTTTATCCCGATTTTGACCAGACGTATATTATTTGGAAGGTATTTATTTTTGCAGTTTTACCGATTTTAAATTTTTTTCTTTTATTTTGAGTAAATTGCATTTAAAGTTGCTACTAACGCATACATAAAATTATACATATGCTATGTATGTTTTATTAAATTTGTTAATGTGTTTGTTAATGAGTTTGTTATCTTCATTCACAATAATAATTAACCATAAAAGTGTTGGTTTGTGAATTTGCTAAGTTGAAAAATAAAGCTGCCTAGAAATTGCACTCGAATTTCGAGCGCTGGAATCTGCCAATTATAATTTACCTATGAACATAAATTAAATAAAATAAATAGCTTAGATCCGCTTAGATCTATCGTTGCAGTTGTCCAATGATTTACGTGGTCTTCCAGCCTTATCTTGCTTTGTTGTTTCTGAAGCGACAGTAAGTTGACCTTCTAATCAGTTTGCGTTTTTTATATACAACTTTTGTTTATTGTAGCTAACTTCTTTGAAGCGTTTTTTAGTGCTTTGACGAAATTAGATAATTGCTCTTGTATTTCGATGCTACACAGACCTAGTCCCCATATAAATGACCCCTATGAAATCGGCATAAATTGCCATAAGACCCAAATTATAATATAGATCTCAAATTGGGTTTATATGTGTTTATTATATCCATTGGCAACTCTGACCACAAGAAGTAAAAATTAAGTGACGAATAAATTTAATTAAAAAAATAAAATTTCAATCGGTTTCAAAAATAGATAGGACTTTTTAAAACCATTGATAATAAAACAAACACTGTGTAAAATATAAAGTTATAAGAAAAAAGTTATATTTAGCTTATAAACTTTAATTAAAAATACCACAATGCCTGATTGCAGTAAATACAAAACAGTAATAAGTGGGGAAACGGGTGTAAGATGTGTGGGAGTTTGCAATAAAGAATATCATTGTACAACTAAATGTGCCGGAATAGACCAATATTCAGCAAATGTTCTGGAAGCAAACAATTATGTCCGCTTTATATGTGACTAGATGTAACCCGGTGTGCTTCGCTTCACCCTCCCCCCCCTTCCGAATTGTTACGAAAAGGCTCACGCAAGTCCCAAGGCTCACACTAACACAGTAATTCAGATATATCACATTTAATATTAAGTTTGTATAGGGGTACCATGCGCATTTGTCCAATCCCGCCCATTTTTTTGTCTGACTACTCACGTTAATAATAGATGACCTAAGATAAATTTTCAAAGCTCTCTCTGTCATAGTACTTTATATATATGATATTAAAAATTTACTTTGAATGGGATGTGCCACGCCCACTAAAAATATTAAAAAAATACAGCCTGTAGCACTTCCGATATCCGCAGTAAGAATCAGTGAAAATTTCAGGAAGATCAGATAAGTCGTTACGGAGATTACCTCCTACAAACAAACAAACACATTACCTCTTTAATTCTTTTTTTTTTTGATACTTACTGATATAAAATGTTTTTTGTTTGTTTTCGCGATTTTTGATTTTGACAATATATTTTCCACGACAAATCACATTGATAACTAATGTACTTGTCAAAAGACTGTTGCTTTCGTAGTACATCATGTTTTTGATATAGGAGGTGCCACGCCCACTTATCCCATCCCGCCCAATTTTTATTGGACTACTCATATTAATATCTGAGGGACTCGTGCAAAATGTCGAGCCTTTCCCAGTTATATGATATTAGATATCTACTTTGCATGGGCGGTGCTACGCCCACTGCTTCTATCACGCCCATTTTTTTGTTCGACTAATCACACAAAGAACCTATGGGCTCACGCAAAGCCACAAAGCTCTCTCTTTAACAGTACTCCAAATATATGACATTTAATAGTTACTTTGCATGGGGAGCTCCACGCCCATTGGTGTGAACCCGCCAATTTTTTGTCTGACTACTCATACTAAGATCTGATGGTGTCGTGCAAAGTGCCAAAGCTTCCCTCTTTTAGTACACCAGTTATATGATATCATATATTTACTTTGTACGGGCGGTGCCACGCCCACTGCTCCGATCACGCCCATTTTTTTTCTAACTAATCATATGAATAACTTATGGGTTCACACAAAGTCCCAAGACTCTCACTATAACAGTACTCCAGATATAAGGCATTTTATATTTTATTTGTATGGCAGGTGCCACGCCTATTGGTCCGATAGTGCCCATTTTTTGTCCGACTGCTCACATTAATAATAGGTGCCATCAGACAAATTTTAAAAGCTCTCTCTATCATAGTACTCGAGATATAACATTGAATTATTACTTGTATGGGAGGTACCACGCCCACTTCTCCGATCCGGCCCATTTCCGGCGCGGCTACTAATATTAACAATAGGTGACCTCACACAAATTTGCAAAGCTCTCCCTGTCATGGTACTCAATATATGTATATGATATTAAAAATTTACTTTGTGTGGGAGGTGCCACGCCCACTAAAAATATTAAAAAAATTATAGCCTATAGCACTTCCCATATCCGCAGTAAGACTCTGTGAAAATTTCAGGAAGATCAGATGGCTAGTTACGGAGATTACCCCCCTACAAACAAACAAACAAACACACATTACCTCTTTATTATATTAGTATAGATGACTGCTTGCAGTACATACAAAATGTTGATTTGGTACTTAAGGATATACAAGACGATGTCAATAAAAATAAACAAAACTTGGCCGAGTATAAACACGAATTCAAAGTGCCGTTGAAAGAAAATAAAAGTGAAATAGAGCAACTACTAGAGGCTATTTAAAAAAGATACGAAGAAAGATTTAAAAAAATAGATAGTGCCCTAAAATCATTTGGAAAAAATTCACGAGGAATAAAAAAAATTATGTGAAAATGTAAACCAATTTGAAAATAAAAGTAATGAAATATGCAACAAAATGGGAGAAAATAATATAAAGATGTGCAAAGATATAAAAGAAGTTATAACAGAAATAAACGTCAAACAAAGCAAAATGTCAAATGCTGATAAAGCGCAATCTAAAACAATGATGCCAGATGCTAATAAACAAACACCACTAATATTAAAACCAAAAGAAAAGCAAAATGTCGAAAAAAACAAAGGAAGAATTAAATAAAAACGTGAATCCCGTTAATTTAAAAATAACTAATGTCGAACATAGAAGAAATGGAGCTGTAGTAATTCAAAGCGAAAACAAAGAAGAGAAGGAAAAAATAAAAAATGCTATAAAAAATTAATTGAGTGGTGATTACGAAATAAAGGTGCCCAACCCAACAGAATTTTATATAGACATAACAGATATTTCGTTTAAATATTCGGAAGAAGAAATTATTGAAAAAATAAGGAACGAAAATCCAATTATAAACAATTGTGAAATTTAAGTAATAAAAGCATGCGAATATAAAAGAAAAAATAGAACAATATACAATGTTTAAATAATAACTGATGGTGAATTATATACAAAAATAATAAATGCGCAAAGGTTAAATATAGGTTGGGAAAGATGCAGAGTTTTTGATGGCACTGAAATAAGGAGATGCTTTAAAAATCAAGAAGTGTGTTTGAAGTGCAATGGAAATTACAAATCCAAGGAATGTAACAAAGAACCAGTAAGTAAATGCATAAATTGTATAAGGATGAATCGAAAATTAAATATGGGATTGGATGAAAATCATGGGACTTATAGCAAAGAGTGTCCAGTTTACCAAAATAAACTTAAAATGAAAAAGAGAAAAATGGGTCTATCCTTTTAACAATTAAAGAATATAAAGGATCCGCCAAATAACTTTTTTTTTTGAAAATGCTATAAAAAAAAACTACTGAATATTATCTCAAATTTCTTTTTTTATTTGAAAGTACAATCCTTCCTATTAATAATGGAAAATAACTTCATTCAAATGGCTGCCTCGGCTGGCCATGCAGTAGTCTACACGATCGGTCCAATTTTTAAGCACATTCAATGTATGCGTGCGGGTTTTCTGTGCCCCAAATGCGACAATTTTGCTTGTTTACATACCCGCCAAGATCAAAATGAGCTTCATCTGAATAGATGATTTTTTTTTTGGCAAAATCGGCATCTTCTGTAAGTCGATCGCAGGCCCACTTAGCGAAGCGAAAACGCATTGGATGGTCAGTTGGCTTCAACTCCTGAACCAATCGGACTTTGTATGGCGTCATACCAAGGTCTTTATGCAAAATTCGTCTCAATGATGCCTCCGAAATGTTAAATTCTGGAGAACGACGGTGAATTGATGTTGATGGCGCTTCACGCACACTTTCTGCCACAGCAGCAATATTCTCGGGTGTACGCACTGTTTTTGGCTTTTCACGCTTTGGTTTATCGATGAGGATGCCAGTTTCTTTCACTTTTTTCACAAGATAACGAACATACGGAGCTGACGGTGCTTCTCTTCTTCCAAAATCTGTACGCAATTTTCGCACACATTCTGCAACATTACCATGATTTTCAAAGTAGTGTCGCAATATTTCCCAGCGTTGTTCAAGCGTATACACAACCATATTCGTTCAGCGGAAGGATAAAACTAATTATCTGTTAAATCAGACATGAGCTAAGTGTTACCATTCACAAAATAAGCACTAGTTGAAAAAAAAACGTTGGATGGCGGACCCTTTATATATTTGATATAAGTTAACGACACAAAAGTTGTCAACATTTTTTTTTATTAATTTGCAACGTCCGGTACGCTACCTCTGTCACAATAAATATTGTGTTTCGAATTTAATATTTTCTGCTGTTTAATTCAATTCTGATTTTAAAGCAGAACAGTCTTAGTTTTATTATTATGAAAAATAAAGTGATTTATAAATAAAAAATACTTTTCGTGTTCTATTATTATGTTATAACAAAGTAAAGTATAACTGGCGCCCGGGCAAAAAAAGAAAAAGGATACACCTCTAGTCCAGCCGACCTTAAGACCTTAATTAGCTCATCAGCGCTGGACACCACATCGTCGTTGGACTTATCAAGACAGCGACTGCTACGAGTGGTATAGTGGTATAGAAGACCACAAGTAGTCAACAGGACAAAAGTGAACAATCCGAAGCTATCAGTAGTAAAACATGATAGGTATCATCATATTAATGTAAGATATTTAAGAATATTTTTACACACATTGCAAAATAAAAAGCAATGAGAATTTTTAAACAAAAGCATTAATAAGTGAACAAACGATTCGTAGATTTTGTTATTTAAGAATATTTTTACACATATTGCAAAATAAAAACCAATGAGAATTTTTAAACAAAAGCTTTAATAAGTGAACAAGTGATTAGTAAATTTTGTTTCTTTTGTTAATTTAAACAAAAATTATTTTGAAAAATAAAAAACCAAAAAGAATATTTTTTACACATATTGAAAGAAAAAAAGGAATAAGAAAATTTAAAAAAAATGAACAAGTGTTTAGAAGGAAAATATTCATAGAAATAATTAGTTTAATACTTCAAAAAAATAAATAATAAGTTACAAGGAAAAGTAAACAATTAGAAACGAATTAAAAAAAATTTTAAATGCAAATACTTACAGAAAAGTGTCTTTAAATTATCAACAATATTGCGAAGCTAATTTTAAAATACAAAAATTTTTTTGTAAACCAACCAACCAACCAACTTAAATCCTATAATCCTAACCATGTCAAATCCAGCTAACCTAATAAGACCATCCGTTCTTAATCCCGAACAAGCTCCTCGACAACCCAATCCACAAAATCAACCTCAAATTAATGCTGCACTACAGCAAGAAATCACCACTTTAGTTGCAGAACACCACCACTTTAGTTGCAGAGCAACAATTCAATTATTAAATAATTTAGATAACGACTCACCTAACGGATCGGATATAGTAATAGAAGATAGACATAGAAATGATCTAAGTGAATTAGATAAAATACCTGATATTGTCGATGTTTGAGAGAATTCTCAGGCAATCATGCAGAATACAATTCTTGGAGGAAAAGTGTAGAAAGGTCCTTGAAATTTACGACAATTCTAGGGACACTGCAATATATTCCGGAATATTGAGTGTTATCCGCAACAAAATCATAGGAAATGCAGATGCAGCCCTGGAGTCGTATAACACTCCGTTAAATTGGTAAAAATATTGTTAGGTGTTTGACACTTCATGATGGTGACAAACGTGATTTTGGTACACTAGAGTACCAAATGACTTCGCTTATTCAGGGCTGTAATTCTATACAAGGCTTCTATCAGGCTTCTATCACCTTTCATTGATATTAAATAAAATTGGTTACATGGATATAGGCAGGGAATCAACTACATTATTGACACAAACCTATCGCGATAAAGCCCTCGACACTTTCATAAGGGGTCTCAACGGAGACTTACTTAAACTGTTAGGAATCCGCGAACCCTCAGACTTACCACAAGCATTGCATTTATGCTTAAAGTTAGAAAATCAAAACTATAGAGCAGAATACATATATAATCGCCATAATATTAGGCCACGAAGAGAATTGCCACCATTTCCACCGAAAAGAAATATTAACTTAAATAGATTACCATTTTACCCTGAACTTACTTTACAACAACCCAGTAGCGCAAGAGAATGGGACAAATTTCAATATCGAAATAATCAAAGGTCGTATCGACAACCTCCAACAACAACTGGACGGTAAACCAATAACATTTCTTTCAAGAACATTGAATAAAGCGGAAGAAAACTACGCCACAAATGAGAAATAAATGCTGGCGATAATTTGGGCACTCACCACGTTAAGAAACTATTTGTATGGATCAAGAAAAGTAAATATTTTCACGGACCATCAACCACTAACTTTTGCTTTTAGCAACAAAAATACAATTAGTAAAATGAAAAGATGGAAAGCCATCTTAAAAGAGGATAACTACGAACTAAAATACCAACCAGGCAAAACCAATATGGTCGCCGATGCATTTTCTAGATCCCCACAAATAAATTCCATGGCAGCAACTCAGCATAGTTCTGAAAGTTCTTCGCAAAACTTAATACCAGCTATAGAATGTCCCATAAATGCTTTTAGCTATCAACTTCACATACTAATAGACGACCAGAAAGATTATAAATTTGAAATACCTTTTCCAACATATCATAAGCATATTATAAAACAGCCCCATTATACGAAAAACTGTCTAGTTTCAGTACTAAAGAAATATTTGAATCCAAGTGTGATTAACGGACTTTTCACAAGTGAGCCAATTATGGGAATCATACAGGAATTTTATCCCGAACACTTTAAGAACTTTAAAGTCAGATTTACCCAAAGCCAAGTAAAGGATATAAAAAGTGAAAGCGAACAGGAGGAAATAATAATATCGGAACATAAAAGGTAATGGAAGAGAGAATAGGGAACAAATTAAACGAAAATATTATTTTCCTAAAATAGCAGAAAAGACCGATAAAATAGCGAAAACCTGTAAAGCTTACAAAGAACAAAAATACGATCGTCATCCGAATAAACCTAGTTTAGGAATCACACCAATTCCACAGAACCCAGGAGAAATAATTCATGACGACATTTACTCGGCTGAGAAAAATCTGGTCCTTACGGCCAACGATAAATTTTCTAAATATGCGCAGGCCAGAATTTTGAAATCTAGGGCAATAGAAGATATAAAGGAAACTCTTAAGGAATTAATTTTAGCATTCGGTGTCCCTAATTCAATTGTGATAGATAATGAGAAATCTCTAAATTCTGCTATCATTAACATTTTTAAAGATCAATTTGGAATAAATATATATACTACGCCCCATATTGCAGTTCTATTAATGGACAGGTAGAGATGTTTAAAGACGCAGAAACTTCACACCTCATTTCATGACTTACTTACAAAATCAGTTTATGAATACAACTCTTCAATTCACTCTACTACTAGGAGAAAGCCAGTGGAAATATTTTTTGGTAGAAAGTACAAGGATCCCAAAGAAATGGAAAACGAGAGAAAATATATTAGTAATAGATTAAAAGAAAAACAGGAACAAGATTTAGAGCACCATAACAAGAATAGAGGGAAAATTAAAAACTATTCATCAGGCGAAAAGATCTATGTTAAAATAAACAAAAGATTAGGATCAAAACTGTCTCCTCTTTATTAAGAAGAGATAGTAAAGGAAAATAGAAATACTACGATTTTAACTAATTCAGGAAAGAAAGTCCATAAGAGCAGAATTAAAAAGTAAATTATTTTACAGGATCTACTTAATCTGTATTCGGGCATATATCGAGATAGTTGACTATTCGTCCTCCCACATAATCATTATCGATAAGGGAATAGCGAAAATACAACAGGGAACGTTCACAATAATTCTCGTGATAAGGATTAAAGAGTATGAGGAATTCATAGACAGTGTGCAAACATTCATTGACCGGAACATCCCAAGAACCCACAACAAATATCAACTCCTTATCCATGAATTGACACAAACAGCTAACATCCTAGAAGACCTTACACCTACTACTAATGACCGCCAGAAGAGATCCATAAATGCTATTGGCACTGTATGGAAGCACATAGCGGGAAGTCCTGATCGTAACGACTTCCAAATATTAGCTAGTAATATTGTTGACTTGAATAACAATAATAATAAGCAAGTCTTCATAAATGAAGCATTCAATAAAAGATTAAACAATTTAACTGAAATTTTTAAGACAATGGCAAATCAAATAAGAAAGGATGTTTATCTTAAAAAAGAAATTATAATTAATTTGCAAAATAGAATAAGATTAGTTAAAGAAGAATTAGTGAATATTGAACGCTCCATTTTATTGGCAAGAATACAAATTGTAAACCCACTTATATTGAGTAAAAAGGAAATTAAAATTGCCATGGAAACATTAGTAGAAGAAAACATTAACTTTTCAAGCCCAGAAGAGGCATTAGAATTTTCAAAAATATCAATAATAAATAATAATAAAAAGGAAATATTTTATTTGATTAAAATCCCATTAACAAAAATTGAAAATTATAAAAACATGGTTATAAGGCCAGTAAAAAGAGAAAATAAAGTAATACATTTAAATTTTAAGGAAATTCTATTTAATAAATAGGAAATGTTTGCAATAAAAGAAAAATGTAAAGATTATAATAAGTAACCATTTGTAATGAAAAAGATATAATTAACATAACAGAAAATGATTGTATTCCTAAGTTAATTAATAATTTAAATTCATCCTGTATCTTAAGCAATAGTCATCATATCCCTTTAGCCGAAGAAATAGACTCGGGAGTAATACTTTTAAATGACTATAATGGGTCAATTTTTGAAAACAAAAAAAAAAAAACATAATATTTCGGGAACATTTTTAATTGAATTCCATAATACAACTATTATAGTTGGAAATAGAACTTTTAGCAACTGGCAAGCTTCACTTTTGCAAACCATGCCAGCTGTGATGCAACCTACTCCCTTTGAAAAAAGTCTAATTAATCTTTTATCTCTCGAGACACTTAACGAACTCCAAATCAATAATACGAACGTTATCACAACTGTGAAAAAAACGTCTTTTAATCGGAGAACGGACAATCTCTGGAATGTTTTTGATTATTATTATTGTAATTATTTTTCTTAAAATCTTTACGAAAACGGTAGAGAAAATTGTAGTATGCGAACCTCAGGTACCTAAAGTGGACAAACCATTTGAGATGGATAACTTACCACAAACCACGAATATTACTTTCATCGCTCCAGAGAAACCTTCAAGGTTACATAAAATTCCACTCTTTTAAAGAAACGATTGAGGACACTCAATTTAAAGGGGGAAGAGTTAACGACACAAAAGTTGCCAACTTTTTTTTTATTAATTTGCAACGTCCGGTACGCTACCTCTGTCACAATAAATATTGTGTTTAGAATTTAATATTTTCTGCTGACACTATGTCTGCAGTAAGTAGAACGAAATAAAACAAAAGAAATAAATTTGATGACTGTTGCTTGATTTAAAAATAAGAAAACTTGTTTATTAAAAATATAATTTAATTCAATTCTGATTTTAAAGCAGAACAGTCTTAGTTTTATTATTATGAAAAATAAAGTGATTTATAAATAAAAAATACTTTTCGTGTTCTATTATTATGTTACTAGATGTAACCCGGTGTGCTTCGCTACACCCTCCCCCTCCCCCCCCCCCCATCCGAATTGTTACGAAAAGGCTCACGCAAGTCCCAAGGCTCACACTAACACAGTAATTCAGATATATCACATTTAATATTAAGTTTGTATAGGGGTACCATGCGCATTTGTCCAATCCCGCCCATTTTTTTGTCTGGCTACTCACGTTAATAATAGATGACCTAAGATAAATTTTCAAAGCTCTCTCTATCATAGTACTTTATATATATGATATTAAAAATTTACTTTGAATGGGAGGTGCCACGCCCACTAAAAATATTAAAAAAATACAGCCTGTAGCACTTCCGATATCCACAGTAAGAATCAGTGAAAATTTCAGGAAGATCAGATAAGTCGTTACGGAGATTACCTCCTACAAACAAACAAACACATTACCTCTTTAATTCTTTTTTTTGATACTTACTGATATAAAATGTTTTTTGTTTATTTTCGCGATTTTTGATTTTGACAATATATTTTCCACGACAAATCACATTGATAACTAATGTACTTGTCAAACGACTGTTGCTTTCGTAGTACATCATATTTTTGATATAGGAGGTGCCACGATATCTACTTTGCATGGGCGGTGCTACGCCCACTGCTTCTATCACGCCCATGTTTTTGTTCGACTAATCACACAAAGAACCTATGGGCTCACGCAAAGCCACAAAGCTCTCTCTTTTACAGTACTCCAAACATATGACATTTAATAGTTACTTTGCATGGGGAGCTCCACGCCCATTGGTGTGAACCCGCCAATTTTTTGTCTGACTACTCATACTAAGATCTGATGGTGTCGTGCAAAGTGCCAAAGCTTCCCCTTTTAGTACACCAGTTATATGATATCATATATTTACTTTGTTCGGGCGGTGCCACGCCCACTGCTCCGATCACGCCCATTTTTTGTCTAACTAATCATATGAATAACTTATGGGTTCACACAAAGTCCCAAGACTCTCACTATAACAGTACTCCAGATATATGGCATTTTATATTTTATTTGTATGGCTGGTGCCACGCCTATTGGTCCGATAGTGCCCATTTTTTGTCCGACTGCTCACATTAATAATAGGTGCCATCAGACAAATTTTAAAAGCTCTCTCTATCATAGTACTCGAGATATAACATTGAATTATTACTTGTATGGGAGGTACCACGCCCACTTCTCCGATCCGGCCCATTTCCGGCGCGGCTACTAATATTAACAATAGGTGACCTCACACAAATTTGCAAAGCTCTCCCTGTCATGGTACTCAATATATGTATATGATATTAAAAATTTACTTTGTGTGGGAGGTGCCACGCCTACTAAAAATATTAAAAAAATTATAGCCTATAGCACTTCCCATATCCGCAGTAAGACTCTGTGAAAATTTCAGGAAGATCAGATGGCTAGTTACGGAGATTACCCCCTACAAACAAACAAACAAACAAACACACATTACCTCTTTGTTATATTAGTATAGATTATATTATATTATATTATATTATATTATATTATATTATATTATATTATATTATATTATATTATATTATATTATATTATATTATATTATATTATATTATATTATATTATATTATATTATATTATATTATATTATATTATATTATATTATATTATATTATATTATATTATATTATATTATATTATATTATATTATATTATATTATATTATATTATATTATATTATATTATATTATATTATATTATATTATATTATATTATATTATATTATATTATATTATATTATATTATATTATATTATATTATATTATATTATATTATATTATATTATATTATATTATATTATATTATATTATATTATATTATATTATATTATATTATATTATATTATATTATATTATATTATATTATATTATATTATATTATATTATATTATATTATATTATATTATATTATATTATATTATATTATATTATATTATATTATATTATATTATATTATATTATATTATATTATATTATATTATATTATATTATATTATATTATATTATATTATATTATATTATATTATATTATATTATATTATATTATATTATATTATATTATATTATATTATATTATATTATATTATATTATATTATATTATATTATATTATATTATATTATATTATATTATATTATATTATATTATATTATATTATATTATATTATATTATATTATATTATATTATATTATATTATATTATATTATATTATATTATATTATATTATATTATATTATATTATATTATATTATATTATATTATATTATATTATATTATATTATATTATATTATATTATATTATATTATATTATATTATATTATATTATATTATATTATATTATATTATATTATATTATATTATATTATATTATATTATATTATATTATATT
Source organism: Cordilura impudica (assembly GCA_963682025.1). Classification (NCBI taxonomy): domain Eukaryota; kingdom Metazoa; phylum Arthropoda; class Insecta; order Diptera; family Scathophagidae; genus Cordilura; species Cordilura impudica. The sequence continues at coordinate 46,097,007 of OY821522.1, forward strand.
ATATTATATTATATTATATTATATTATATTATATTATATTATATTATATTATATTATATTATATTATATTATATTATATTATATTATATTATATTATATTATATTATATTATATTATATTATATTATATTATATTATATTATATTATATTATATTATATTATATTATATTATATTATATTATATTATATTATATTATATTATATTATATTATATTATATTATATTATATTATATTATATTATATTATATTATATTATATTATATTATATTATATTATATTATATTATATTATATTATATTATATTATATTATATTATATTATATTATATTATATTATATTATATTATATTATATTATATTATATTATATTATATTATATTATATTATATTATATTATATTATATTATATTATATTATATTATATTATATTATATTATATTATATTATATTATATTATATTATATTATATTATATTATATTATATTATATTATATTATATTATATTATATTATATTATATTATATTATATTATATTATATTATATTATATTATATTATATTATATTATATTATATTATATTATATTATATTATATTATATTATATTATATTATATTATATTATATTATATTATATTATATTATATTATATTATATTATATTATATTATATTATATTATATTATATTATATTATATTATATTATATTATATTATATTATATTATATTATATTATATTATATTATATTATATTATATTATATTATATTATATTATATTATATTATGTTATATTATATTATATTATATTATATTATATTATATTATATTATATTATATTATATTATATTATATTATATTATATTATATTATATTATATTATACTAGATGTAACCCGGTGCGCTTCGCTACACCCTCCCCCTCCCCCCCCTTCCGAATTGTTACGAAAAGGCTCACGCAAGTCCCAAGGCTCTCACTAACACAGTAATTCAAATATATCACATTTAATATTAAGTTTGTATAGGGGTACCATGCGCATTTGTCCAATCCCGCCCATTTTTTTGTCTGACTACTCACGTTAGTAATAGATGACCTAAGATAAATTTTCAAAGCTCTCTCTATCATAGTACTTTATATATATGATATTAAAAATTTACTTTGAATGGGAGGTGCCACGCCCACTAAAAATATTAAAAAAAATACAGCCTGTAGCACTTTCGATATCCGCAGTAAGAATCAGTGAAAATTTCAGGAAGATCAGATAAGTCGTTACGGAGATTACCTCCTACAAACAAACAAACACATTACCTCTTTAATTCTTTTTTTTTTGAATATGTTTTTTGTTTTCGCGATTTTTGATTTTGACAATATATTTTCCACGACAAATCACATTGATAACTAATGTACTTGTCAAAAGACTGTTGCTTTCGTAGTACATCATATTTTTGATATAGGAGGTGCCACGCCCACTTATCCCATCCCGCCCAATTTTTATTGTACTACTCATATTAATATCTGAGGGACTCGTGCAAAATGTCGAGCCTTTCCCAGTTATATGATATTAGATATCTACTTTGCATGGGCGGTGCTACGCCCACTGCTTCTATCACGCCCATTTTTTTGTTCGACTAATCACACAAAGAACCTATGGGGTCACGCAAAGCCACAAAGCTCTCTCTTTTACAGTACTCCAAATATTTGACATTTAATAGTTACTTTGCATGGGGAGCTCCACGCCCATTGGTGTGAACCCGCCAATTTTTTGTCTGACTACTCATACTAAGATCTGATGGTGTCGTGCAAAGTGCCAAAGCCTCCCTCTTTTAGTACACCAGTTATATGATATCATATATTTACTTTGTACGGGCGGTGCCACGCCCACTGCTCCGATCACGCCCATTTTTTGTCTAACTAATCATATGAATAACTTATGGGTTCACACAAAGTCCCAAGACTCTCACTATAACAGTACTCCAGATATATGGCATTTTATATTTTATTTGTATGGCAGGTGCCACGCCTATTGGTCCAATAGTGCCCATTTTTTGTCCGACTGCTCACATTAATAATAGGTGCCATCAGACAAATTTTAAAAGCTCTCTCTATCATAGTACTCGAGATATATAACATTGAATTATTACTTGTATGGAAGGTACCACGCCCACTTCTCCGATCCGGCCCATTTCCGGCGCGGCTACTAATATTAACAATAGGTGACCTCACACAAATTTGCAAAGCTCTCCCTGTCATGGTACTCAATATATGTATATGATATTAAAAATTTACTTTGTGTGGGAGGTGCCACGCCCACTAAAAATATTAAAAAAATTATAGCCTATAGCACTTCCCATATCCGCAGTAAGACTCTGTGAAAATTTCAGGAAGATCAGATGGCTAGTAGAGGAGATTACCCCCTACAAACAAACAAACAAACAAACAAACAAACAAACAAACAAACACACATTACCTCTTTATTATATCACTAGAGGTAACCCGGTGCGCTTCGCTACACCCTCCCCCTCCCCCCCCTCCGAATTGTTACGAAAAGGCTCACGCAAGTCCCAAGGCTCTCACTAACACAGTAATTCAGATATATCACATTTAATATTAAGTTTGTATAGGGGTACCATGCGCATTTGTCCAATCCCGCCCATTTTTTTGTCTGACTACTCACGTTAATAATAGATGACCTAAGATAAATTTTCAAAGCTCTCTCTATCATAGTACTTTATATATATGATATTAAAAATTTACTTTGAATGGGAGGTGCCACGCCCACTAAAAATATTAAAAAAATACAGCCTGTAGCACTTCCGATATCCGCAGTAAGAATCAGTGAAAATTTCAGGAAGATCAGATAAGTCGTTACGGAGATTACCTCCTACAAACAAACAAACACATTACCTCTTTAATTCTTTTTTTTTTGAATATGTTTTTTGTTTTCGCGATTTTTGATTTTGACAATATATTTTCCACGACAAATCACATTGATAACTAATGTACTTGTCAAAAGACTGTAGCTTTCGTAGTACATCATATTTTTGATATAGGAGGTGCCACGCCCACTTATCCCATCCCGCCCAATTTTTATTGGACTACTCATATTAATATCTGAGGGACTCGTGCAAAATGTCGAGCCTTTCCCAGTTATATGATATTAGATATCTACTTTGCATGGGCGGTGCTACGCCCACTGCTTCTATCACGCCCATTTTTTTGTTCGACTAATCACACAAAGAACCTATGGGGTCACGCAAAGCCACAAAGCTCTCTCTTTTACAGTACTCCAAATATTTGACATTTAATAGTTACTTTGCATGGGGAGCTCCACGCCCATTGGTGTGAACCCGCCAATTTTTTGTCTGACTACTCATACTAAGATCTGATGGTGTCGTGCAAAGTGCCAAAGCTTCCCTCTTTTAGTACACCAGTTATATGATATCATATATTTACTTTGTACGGGCGGTGCCACGCCCACTGCTCCGATCACGCCCATTTTTTGTCTAACTAATCATATGAATAACTTATGGGTTCACACAAAGTCCCAAGACTCTCACTATAACAGTACTCCAGATATATGGCATTTTATATTTTATTTGTATGGCAGGTGCCACGCCTATTGGTCCAATAGTGCCCATTTTTTGTCCGACTGCTCACATTAATAATAGGTGCCATCAGACAAATTTTAAAAGCTCTCTCTATCATAGTACTCGAGATATATAACATTGAATTATTACTTGTATGGGAGGTACCACGCCCACTTCTCCGATCCGGCCCATTTCCGGCGCGGCTACTAATATTAACAATAGGTGACCTCACACAAATTTGCAAAGCTCTCCCTGTCATGGTACTCAATATATGTATATGATATTAAAAATTTACTTTGGGTGGGAGGTGCCACGCCCACTAAAAATATTAAAAAAATTATAGCCTATAGCACTTCCCATATCCGCAGTAAGACTCTGTGAAAATTTCAGGAAGATCAGATGGCTAGTTACGGAGATTACCCCCTACAAACAAACAAACAAACAAACAAACAAACAAACAAACAAACAAACACACATTACCTCTTTATTATATTAATATAGTATAGATAGTATAGATTATATTATATTATATTATATTATATTATATTATATTATATTATATTATATTATATTATATTATATTATATTATATTATATTATATTATATTATATTATATTATATTATATTATATTATATTATATTATATTATATTATATTATATTATATTATATTATATTATATTATATTATATTATATTATATTATATTATATTATATTATATTATATTATATTATATTATATTATATTATATTATATTATATTATATTATATTATATTATATTATATTATATTATATTATATTATATTATATTATATTATATTATATTATATTATATTATATTATATTATATTATATTATATTATATTATATTATATTATATTATATTATATTATATTATATTATATTATATTATATTATATTATATTATATTATACTAGATGTAACCCGGTGCGCTTCGCTACACCCTCCCCCTCCCCCCCCCCCTTCCGAATTGTTACGAAAAGGCTCACGCAAGTCCCAAGGCTCTCACTAACACAGTAATTCAGATATATCACATTTAATATTAAGTTTGTATAGGGGTACCATGCGCATTTGTCCAATCCCGCCCATTTTTTTGTCTGACTACTCACGTTAATAATGGATGACCTAAGATAAATTTTCAAAGCTCTCTCTATCATAGTACTTTATATATATGATATTAAAAATTTACTTTGAATGGGAGGTGCCACGCCCACTAAAAATAAAAAAAAAAATACAGCCTGTAGCACTTCCGATATCCGCAGTAAGAATCAGTGAAAATTTCAGGAAGATCAGATAAGTCGTTACGGAGATTACCTCCTAGAAACAAACAAACACATTACCTCTTTAATTCTTTTTTTTTTGAATATGTTTTTTGTTTTCGCGATTTTTGATTTTGACAATATATTTTCCACGACAAATCACATTGATAACTAATGTACTTGTCAAAAGACTGTAGCTTTCGTAGTACATCATATTTTTGATATAGGAGGTGCCACGCCCACTTATCCCATCCCGCCCAATTTTTATTGGACTACTCATATTAATATCTGAGGGACTCGTGCAAAATGTCGAGCCTTTCCCAGTTATATGATATTAGATATCTACTTTGCATGGGCGGTGCTACGCCCACTGCTTCTATCATGCCCATTTTTTTGTTCGACTAATCACACAAAGAACCTATGGGGTCACGCAAAGCCACAAAGCTCTCTCTTTTACAGTACTCCAAATATTTGACATTTAATAGTTACTTTGCATGGGGAGCTCCACGCCCATTGGTGTGAACCCGCCAATTTTTTGTCTGACTACTCATACTAAGATCTGATGGTGTCGTGCAAAGTGCCAAAGCTTCCCTCTTTTAGTACACCAGTTATATGATATCATATATTTACTTTGTACGGGCGGTGCCACGCCCACTGCTCCGATCACGCCCATTTTTTGTCTAACTAATCATATGAATAACTTATGGGTTCACACAAAGTCCCAAGACTCTCACTATAACAGTACTCCAGATATATGGCATTTTATATTTTATTTGTATGGCAGGTGCCACGCCTATTGGTCCAATAGCGCCCATTTTTTGTCCGACTGCTCACATTAATAATAGGTGCCATCAGACAAATTTTAAAAGCTCTCTCTATCATAGTACTCGAGATATATAACATTGAATTATTACTTGTATGGGAGGTACCACGCCCACTTCTCCGATCCGGCCCATTTCCGGCGCGGCTACTAATATTAACAATAGGTGACCTCACACAAATTTGCAAAGCTCTCCCTGTCATGGTACTCAATATATGTATATGATATTAAAAATTTACTTTGTGTGGGAGGTGCCACGCCCACTAAAAATATTAAAAAAATTATAGCCTATAGCACTTCCCATATCCGCAGTAAGACTCTGTGAAAATTTCAGGAAGATCAGATGGCTAGTTACGGAGATTACCCCCTACAAACAAACAAACAAACAAACAAACAAACAAACAAACAAACACACATTACCTCTTTATTATATTAGTATAGATTAGATATCTACTTTGCATGGGCGGTGCTACGCCCACTGCTTCTATCATGCCCATTTTTTTGTTCGACTAATCACACAAAGAACCTATGGGGTCACGCAAAGCCACAAAGCTCTCTCTTTTACAGTACTCCAAATATTTGACATTTAATAGTTACTTTGCATGGGGAGCTCCACGCCCATTGGTGTGAACCCGCCAATTTTTTGTCTGACTACTCATACTAAGATCTGATGGTGTCGTGCAAAGTGCCAAAGCTTCCCTCTTTTAGTACACCAGTTATATGATATCATATATTTACTTTGTACGGGCGGTGCCACGCCCACTGCTCCGATCACGCCCATTTTTTGTCTAACAAATCATATGAATAACTTATGGGTTCACACAAAGTCCCAAGACTCTCACTATAACAGTACTCCAGATATATGGCATTTTATATTTTATTTGTATGGCAGGTGCCACGCCTATTGGTCCAATAGCGCCCATTTTTTGTCCGACTGCTCACATTAATAATAGGTGCCATCAGACAAATTTTAAAAGCTCTCTCTATCATAGTACTCGAGATATATAACATTGAATTATTACTTGTATGGGAGGTACCACGCCCACTTCTCCGATCCGGCCCATTTCCGGCGCGGCTACTAATATTAACAATAGGTGACCTCACACAAATTTGCAAAGCTCTCCCTGTCATGGTACTCAATATAAGTATATGATATTAAAAATTTACTTTGTGTGGGAGGTGCCACGCCCACTAAAAATATTAAAAAAATTATAGCCTATAGCACTTCCCATATCCGCAGTAAGACTCTGTGAAAATTTCAGGAAGATCAGATGGCTAGTTACGGAGATTACCCCCTACAAACAAACAAACAAACAAACAAACAAACAAACAAACAAACAAACAAACACACATTACCTCTTTATTATATTAGTATAGATTATATTATATTATATTATATTATATTATATTATATTATATTATATTATATTATATTATATTATATTATATTATTATATTATATTATTATATTATATTATATTATATTATATTATATTATATTATATTATATTATATTATATTATATTATATTATATTATATTATATTATATTATATTATATTATATTATATTATATTATATTATATTATATTATATTATATTATATTATATTATATTATATTATATTATATTATATTATATTATTATATTATATTATATTATATTATATTATATTATATTATATTATATTATATTATATTATATTATATTATATTATATTATATTATATTATATTATATTATATTATATTATATTATATTATATTATATTATATTATATTATATTATATTATATTATATTATATTATATTATATTATACTAGATGTAACCCGGTGCGCTTCGCTACACCCTCCCCCTCCCCCCCCCTTCCGAATTGTTACGAAAAGGCTCACGCAAGTCCCAAGGCTCTCACTAACACAGTAATTCAGATATATCACATTTAATATTAAGTTTGTATAGGGGTACCATGCGCATTTGTCCAATCCCGCCCATTTTTTTGTCTGACTACTCACGTTAATAATGGATGACCTAAGATAAATTTTCAAAGCTCTCTCTATCATAGTACTTTATATATATGATATTAAAAATTTACTTTGAATGGGAGGTGCCACGCCCACTAAAAATATTAAAAAAAATACAGCCTGTAGCACTTCCGATATCCGCAGTAAGAATCAGTGAAAATTTCAGGAAGATCAGATAAGTCGTTACGGAGATTACCTCCTAGAAACAAACAAACACATTACCTCTTTAATTCTTTTTTTTTTGAATATGTTTTTTGTTTTCGCGATTTTTGATTTTGACAATATATTTTCCACGACAAATCACATTGATAACTAATGTACTTGTCAAAAGACTGTAGCTTTCGTAGTACATCATATTTTTGATATAGGAGGTGCCACGCCCACTTATCCCATCCCGCCCAATTTTTATTGGACTACTCATATTAATATCTGAGGGACTCGTGCAAAATGTCGAGCCTTTCCCAGTTATATGATATTAGATATCTACTTTGCATGGGCGGTGCTACGCCCACTGCTTCTATCATGCCCATTTTTTTGTTCGACTAATCACACAAAGAACCTATGGGGTCACGCAAAGCCACAAAGCTCTCTCTTTTACAGTACTCCAAATATTTCACATTTAATAGTTACTTTGCATGGGGAGCTCCACGCCCATTGGTGTGAACCCGCCAATTTTTTGTCTGACTACTCATACTAAGATCTGATGGTGTCGTGCAAAGTGCCAAAGCTTCCCTCTTTTAGTACACCAGTTATATGATATCATATATTTACTTTGTACGGGCGGTGCCACGCCCACTGCTCCGATCACGCCCATTTTTTGTCTAACTAATCATATGAATAACTTATGGGTTCACACAAAGTCCCAAGACTCTCACTATAACAGTACTCCAGATATATGGCATTTTATATTTTATTTGTATGGCAGGTGCCACGCCTATTGGTCCAATAGCGCCCATTTTTTGTCCGACTGCTCACATTAATAATAGGTGCCATCAGACAAATTTTAAAAGCTCTCTCTATCATAGTACTCGAGATATATAACATTGAATTATTACTTGTATGGGAGGTACCACGCCCACTTCTCCGATCCGGCCCATTTCCGGCGCGGCTACTAATATTAACAATAGGTGACCTCACACAAATTTGCAAAGCTCTCCCTGTCATGGTACTCAATATATGTATATGATATTAAAAATATACTTTGTGTGGGAGGTGCCACGCCCACTAAAAATATTAAAAAAATTATAGCCTATAGCACTTCCCATATCCGCAGTAAGACTCTGTGAAAATTTCAGGAAGATCAGATGGCTAGTTACGGAGATTACCCCCTACAAACAAACAAACAAACAAACAAACAAACAAACACACATTACCTCTTTATTATATTAGTATAGATTAGATATCTACTTTGCATGGGCGGTGCTACGCCCACTGCTTCTATCATGCCCATTTTTTTGTTCGACTAATCACACAAAGAACCTATGGGGTCACGCAAAGCCACAAAGCTCTCTCTTTTACAGTACTCCAAATATTTGACATTTAATAGTTACTTTGCATGGGGAGCTCCACGCCCATTGGTGTGAACCCGCCAATTTTTTGTCTGACTACTCATACTAAGATCTGATGGTGTCGTGCAAAGTGCCAAAGCTTCCCTCTTTTAGTACACCAGTTATATGATATCATATATTTACTTTGTACGGGCGGTGCCACGCCCACTGCTCCGATCACGCCCATTTTTTGTCTAACTAATCATATGAATAACTTATGGGTTCACACAAAGTCCCAAGACTCTCACTATAACAGTACTCCAGATATATGGCATTTTATATTTTATTTGTATGGCAGGTGCCACGCCTATTGGTCCAATAGCGCCCATTTTTTGTCCGACTGCTCACATTAATAATAGGTGCCATCAGACAAATTTTAAAAGCTCTCTCTATCATAGTACTCGAGATATATAACATTGAATTATTACTTGTATGGGAGGTACCACGCCCACTTCTCCGATCCGGCCCATTTCCGGCGCGGCTACTAATATTAACAATAGGTGACCTCACACAAATTTGCAAAGCTCTCCCTGTCATGGTACTCAATATAAGTATATGATATTAAAAATTTACTTTGTGTGGGAGGTGCCACGCCCACTAAAAATATTAAAAAAATTATAGCCTATAGCACTTCCCATATCCGCAGTAAGACTCTGTGAAAATTTCAGGAAGATCAGATGGCTAGTTACGGAGATTACCCCCTACAAACAAACAAACAAACAAACAAACAAACAAACAAACACACATTACCTCTTTATTATATTAGTATAGATATTATATTATATTATATTATATTATATTATATTATATTATATTATATTATATTATATTATATTATATTATATTATATTATATTATATTATATTATATTATATTATATTATATTATATTATATTATACTAGATGTAACCCGGTGCGCTTCGCTACACCCTCCCCCTCCCCCCCCCCTTCCGAATTGTTACGAAAAGGCTCACGCAAGTCCCAAGGCTCTCACTAACACAGTAATTCAGATATATCACATTTAATATTAAGTTTGTATAGGGGTACCATGCGCATTTGTCCAATCCCGCCCATTTTTTTGTCTGACTACTCACGTTAATAATAGATGACCTAAGATAAATTTTCAAAGCTCTCTCTATCATAGTACTTTATATATATGATATTAAAAATTTACTTTGAATGGGAGGTGCCACGCCCACTAAAAATATTAAAAAAAATACAGCCTGTAGCACTTCCGATATCCGCAGTAAGAATCAGTGAAAATTTCAGGAAGATCAGATAAGTCGTTACGGAGATTACCTCCTACAAACAAACAAACACATTACCTCTTTAATTCTTTTTTTTTTGAATATGTTTTTTGTTTTCGCGATTTTTGATTTTGACAATATATTTTCCACGACAAATCACATTGATAACTAATGTACTTGTCAAAAGACTGTAGCTTTCGTAGTACATCATATTTTTGATATAGGAGGTGCCACGCCCACTTATCCCATCCCGCCCAATTTTTATTGGACTACTCATATTAATATCTGAGGGACTCGTGCAAAATGTCGAGCCTTTCCCAGTTATATGATACCCAGTTATATGATATTAGATATCTACTTTGCATGGGCGGTGCTACGCCCACTGCTTCTATCATGCCCATTTTTTTGTTCGACTAATCACACAAAGAACCTATGGGGTCACGCAAAGCCACAAAGCTCTCTCTTTTACAGTACTCCAAATATTTGACATTTAATAGTTACTTTGCATGGGGAGCTCCACGCCCATTGGTGTGAACCCGCCAATTTTTTGTCTGACTACTCATACTAAGATCTGATGGTGTCGTGCAAAGTGCCAAAGCTTCCCTCTTTTAGTACACCAGTTATATGATATCATATATTTACTTTGTACGGGCGGTGCCACGCCCACTGCTCCGATCACGCCCATTTTTTGTCTAACTAATCATATGAATAACTTATGGGTTCACACAAAGTCCCAAGACTCTCACTATAACAGTACTCCAGATATATGGCATTTTATATTTTATTTGTATGGCAGGTGCCACGCCTATTGGTCCAATAGCGCCCATTTTTTGTCCGACTGCTCACATTAATAATAGGTGCCATCAGACAAATTTTAAAAGCTCTCTCTATCATAGTACTCGAGATATATAACATTGAATTATTACTTGTATGGGAGGTACCACGCCCACTTCTCCGATCCGGCCCATTTCCGGCGCGGCTACTAATATTAACAATAGGTGACCTCACACAAATTTGCAAAGCTCTCCCTGTCATGGTACTCAATATATGTATATGATATTAAAAATTTACTTTGTGTGGGAGGTGCCACGCCCACTAAAAATATTAAAAAAATTATAGCCTATAGCACTTCCCATATCCGCAGTAAGACTTTGTGAAAATTTCAGGAAGATCAGATGGCTAGTTACGGAGATTACCCCCTACAAACAAACAAACAAACAAACAAACAAACAAACAAACAAACAAACACACATTACCTCTTTATTATATTAGTATAGATTATATTATATTATATTATATTATATTATATTATATTATATTATACTAGATGTAACCCGGTGCGCTTCGCTACACCCTCCCCCTCCCCCCCCTTCCGAATTGTTACGAAAAGGCTCACGCAAGTCCCAAGGCTCTCACTAACACAGTAATTCAGATATATCACATTTAATATTAAGTTTGTATAGGGGTACCATGCGCATTTGTCCAATCCCGCCCATTTTTTTGTCTGACTACTCACGTTAATAATAGATGACCTAAGATAAATTTTCAAAGCTCTCTCTATCATAGTACTTTATATTAAAAATATTAAAAAAATACAGCCTGTAGCACTTCCGATATCCGCAGTAAGAATCAGTGAAAATTTCAGGAAGATCAGATAAGTCGTTACGGAGATTACCTCCTACAAACAAACAAACACATTACCTCTTTAATTCTTTTTTTTTTTGAATATGTTTTTTGTTTTCGCGATTTTTGATTTTGACAATATATTTTCCACGACAAATCACATTGATAACTAATGTACTTGTCAAAAGATTGTAGCTTTCGTAGTACATCATATTTTTGATATAGGAGGTGCCACGCCCACTTATCCCATCCCGCCCAATTTTTATTGGACTACTCATATTAATATCTGAGGGACTCGTGCAAAATGTCGAGCCTTTCCCAGTTATATGATATTAGATATCTACTTTGCATGGGCGGTGCTACGCCCACTGCTTCTATCACGCCCATTTTTTTGTTCGACTAATCACACAAAGAACCTATGGGGTCACGCAAAGCCACAAAGCTCTCTCTTTTACAGTACTCCAATTATTTGACATTTAATAGTTACTTTGCATGGGGAGCTCCACGCCCATTGGTGTGAACCCGCCAATTTTTTGTCTGACTACTCATACTAAGATCTGATGGTGTCGTGCAAAGTGCCAAAGCTTCCCTCTTTTAGTACACCAGTTATATGATATCATATATTTACTTTGTACGGGCGGTGCCACGCCCACTGCTCCGATCACGCCCATTTTTTGTCTAACTAATCATATGAATAACTTATGGGTTCACACAAAGTCCCAAGACTCTCACTATAACAGTACTCCAGATATATGGCATTTTATATTTTATTTGTATGGCAGGTGCCACGCCTATTGGTCCAATAGTGCCCATTTTTTGTCCGACTGCTCACATTAATAATAGGTGCCATCAGACAAATTTTAAAAGCTCTCTCTATCATAGTACTCGAGATATATAACATTGAATTATTACTTGTATGGGAGGTACCACGCCCACTTCTCCGATCCGGCCCATTTCCGGCGCGGCTACTAATATTAACAATAGGTGACCTCACACAAATTTGCAAAGCTCTCCCTGTCATGGTACTCAATATATGTATATGATATTAAAAATTTACTTTGTGTGGGAGGTGCCACGCCCACTAAAAATATTAAAAAAAATTATAGCCTATAGCACTTCCCATATCCGCAGTAAGACTCTGTGAAAATTTCAGGAAGATCAGATGGCTAGTTACGGAGATTACCCCCTACAAACAAACAAACAAACAAACAAACAAACAAACAAACAAACAAACACACATTACCTCTTTATTATATTAGTATAGATTATATTATATTATATTATATTATATTATATTATATTATATTATATTATATTATATTATATTATATTATATTATATTATATTATATTATATTATATTATATTATATTATATTATATTATATTATATTATATTATATTATATTATATTATATTATATTATATTATATTATATTATATTATATTATATTATATTATATTATATTATATTATATTATATTATATTATATTATATTATATTATATTATATTATATTATATTATATTATATTATATTATATTATATTATATTATATTATATTATATTATATTATATTATATTATATTATATTATATTATATTATATTATATTATATTATATTATATTATATTATATTATATTATATTATATTATATTATATTATATTATATTATATTATATTATATTATATTATATTATATTATATTATATTATATTATATTATATTATATTATATTATATTATATTATATTATATTATATTATATTATATTATATTATATTATATTATATTATATTATATTATATTATATTATATTATATTATATTATATTATATTATATTATATTATATTATATTATATTATATTATATTATATTATATTATATTATATTATATTATATTATATTATATTATATTATATTATATTATATTATATTATATTATATTATATTATATTATATTATATTATATTATATTATATTATATTATATTATATTATATTATATTATATTATATTATATTATATTATATTATATTATATTATATTATATTATATTATATTATATTATATTATATTATATTATATTATATTATATTATATTATATTATATTATATTATATTATATTATATTATATTATATTATATTATATTATATTATATTATATTATATTATATTATATTATATTATATTATATTATATTATATTATATTATATTATATTATATTATATTATATTATATTATATTATATTATATTATATTATATTATATTATATTATATTATATTATATTATATTATATTATATTATATTATATTATATTATATTATATTATATTATATTATATTATATTATATTATATTATATTATATTATATTATATTATATTATATTATATTATATTATATTATATTATATTATATTATATTATATTATATTATATTATATTATATTATATTATATTATATTATATTATATTATATTATATTATATTATATTATATTATATTATATTATATTATATTATATTATATTATATTATATTATATTATATTATATTATATTATATTATATTATATTATATTATATTATATTATATTATATTATATTATATTATATTATATTATATTATATTATATTATATTATATTATATTATATTATATTATATTATATTATATTATATTATATTATATTATATTATATTATATTATATTATATTATATTATATTATATTATATTATATTATATTATATTATATTATATTATATTATATTATATTATATTATATTATATTATATTATATTATATTATATTATATTATATTATATTATATTATATTATATTATATTATATTATATTATATTATATTATATTATATTATATTATATTATATTATATTATATTATATTATATTATATTATATTATATTATATTATATTATATTATATTATATTATATTATATTATATTATATTATATTATATTATATTATATTATATTATATTATATTATATTATATTATATTATATTATATTATATTATATTATATTATATTATATTATATTATATTATATTATATTATATTATACTAGATGTAACCCGGTGCGCTTCGCTACACCCTCCCCCTCCCCCCCCCTTCCGAATTGTTACGAAAAGGCTCACGCAAGTCCCAAGGCTCTCACTAACACAGTAATTCAGATATATCACATTTAATATTAAGTTTGTATAGGGGTACCATGCGCATTTGTCCAATCCCGCCCATTTTTTTGTCTGACTACTCACGTTAATAATAGATGACCTAAGATAAATTTTCAAAGCTCTCTCTATCATAGTACTTTATATATATGATATTAAAAATTTACTTTGAATGGGAGGTGCCACGCCCACTAAAAATATTAAAAAAAATACAGCCTGTAGCACTTCCGATATCCGCAGTAAGAATCAGTGAAAATTTCAGGAAGATCAGATAAGTCGTTACGGAGATTACCTCCTACAAACAAACAAACACATTACCTCTTTAATTCTTTTTTTTTTGAATATGTTTTTTGTTTTCGCGATTTTTGATTTTGACAATATATTTTCCACGACAAATCACATTGATAACTAATGTACTTGTCAAAAGACTGTAGCTTTCGTAGTACATCATATTTTTGATATAGGAGGTGCCACGCCCACTTATCCCATCCCGCCCAATTTTTATTGGACTACTCATATTAATATCTGAGGGACTCGTGCAAAATGTCGAGCCTTTCCCAGTTATATGATATTAGATATCTACTTTGCATGGGCGGTGCTACGCCCACTGCTTCTATCATGCCCATTTTTTTGTTCGACTAATCACACAAAGAACCTATGGGGTCACGCAAAGCCACAAAGCTCTCTCTTTTACAGTACTCCAAATATTTGACATTTAATAGTTACTTTGCATGGGGAGCTCCACGCCCATTGGTGTGAACCCGCCAATTTTTTGTCTGACTACTCATACTAAGATCTGATGGTGTCGTGCAAAGTGCCAAAGCTTCCCTCTTTTAGTACACCAGTTATATGATATCATATATTTACTTTGTACGGGCGGTGCCACGCCCACTGCTCCGATCACGCCCATTTTTTGTCTAACTAATCATATGAATAACTTATGGGTTCACACAAAGTCCCAAGACTCTCACTATAACAGTACTCCAGATATATGGCATTTTATATTTTATTTGTATGGCAGGTGCCACGCCTATTGGTCCAATAGCGCCCATTTTTTGTCCGACTGCTCACATTAATAATAGGTGCCATCAGACAAATTTTAAAAGCTCTCTCTATCATAGTACTCGAGATATATAACATTGAATTATTACTTGTATGGGAGGTACCACGCCCACTTCTCCGATCCGGCCCATTTCCGGCGCGGCTACTAATATTAACAATAGGTGACCTCACACAAATTTGCAAAGCTCTCCCTGTCATGGTACTCAATATATGTATATGATATTAAAAATTTACTTTGTGTGGGAGGTGCCACGCCCACTAAAAATATTAAAAAAATTATAGCCTATAGCACTTCCCATATCCGCAGTAAGACTTTGTGAAAATTTCAGGAAGATCAGATGGCTAGTTACGGAGATTACCCCCTACAAACAAACAAACAAACAAACAAACAAACAAACAAACAAACACACATTACCTCTTTATTATATTAGTATAGATTATATTATATTATATTATATTATACTAGATGTAACCCGGTGCGCTTCGCTACACCCTCCCCCTCCCCCCCCTTCCGAATTGTTACGAAAAGGCTCACGCAAGTCCCAAGGCTCTCACTAACACAGTAATTCAGATATATCACATTTAATATTAAGTTTGTATAGGGGTACCATGCGCATTTGTCCAATCCCGCCCATTTTTTTGTCTGACTACTCACGTTAATAATAGATGACCTAAGATAAATTTTCAAAGCTCTCTCTATCATAGTACTTTATATATATGATATTAAAAATTTACTTTGAATGGGAGGTGCCACGCCCACTAAAAATATTAAAAAAATACAGCCTGTAGCACTTCCGATATCCGCAGTAAGAATCAGTGAAAATTTCAGGAAGATCAGATAAGTCGTTACGGAGATTACCTCCTAGAAACAAACAAACACATTACCTCTTTAATTCTTTTTTTTTTGAATATGTTTTTTGTTTTCGCGATTTTTGATTTTGACAATATATTTTCCACGACAAATCACATTGATAACTAATGTACTTGTCAAAAGACTGTAGCTTTCGTAGTACATCATATTTTTGATATAGGAGGTGCCACGCCCACTTATCCCATCCCGCCCAATTTTTATTGGACTACTCATATTAATATCTGAGGGACTCGTGCAAAATGTCGAGCCTTTCCCAGTTATATGATATTAGATATCTACTTTGCATGGGCGGTGCTACGCCCACTGCTTCTATCATGCCCATTTTTTTGTTCGACTAATCACACAAAGAACCTATGGGGTCACGCAAAGCCACAAAGCTCTCTCTTTTACAGTACTCCAAATATTTGACATTTAATAGTTACTTTGCATGGGGAGCTCCACGCCCATTGGTGTGAACCCGCCAATTTTTTGTCTGACTACTCATACTAAGATCTGATGGTGTCGTGCAAAGTGCCAAAGCTTCCCTCTTTTAGTACACCAGTTATATGATATCATATATTTACTTTGTACGGGCGGTGCCACGCCCACTGCTCCGATCACGCCCATTTTTTGTCTAACTAATCATATGAATAACTTATGGGTTCACACAAAGTCCCAAGACTCTCACTATAACAGTACTCCAGATATATGGCATTTTATATTTTATTTGTATGGCAGGTGCCACGCCTATTGGTCCAATAGCGCCCATTTTTTGTCCGACTGCTCACATTAATAATAGGTGCCATCAGACAAATTTTAAAAGCTCTCTCTATCATAGTACTCGAGATATATAACATTGAATTATTACTTGTATGGGAGGTACCACGCCCACTTCTCCGATCCGGCCCATTTCCGGCGCGGCTACTAATATTAACAATAGGTACCTCACACAAATTTGCAAAGCTCTCCCTGTCATGGTACTCAATATATGTATATGATATTAAAAATTTACTTTGTGTGGGAGGTGCCACGCCCACTAAAAATATTAAAAAAATTATAGCCTATAGCACTTCCCATATCCGCAGTAAGACTTTGTGAAAATTTCAGGAAGATCAGATGGCTAGTTACGGAGATTACCCCCTACAAACAAACAAACAAACAAACAAACAAACAAACAAACAAACAAACACACATTACCTCTTTATTATATTAGTATAGATTATATTATATTATATTATATTATATTATATTATATTATATTATATTATATTATATTATATTATATTATATTATATTATATTATATTATATTATATTATATTATATTATATTATATTATATTATATTATATTATATTATATTATATTATATTATATTATATTATATTATATTATATTATATTATATTATATTATATTATATTATATTATATTATATTATATTATATTATATTATATTATATTATATTATATTATATTATATTATATTATATTATATTATATTATATTATATTATATTATATTATATTATATTATATTATATTATATTATATTATATTATATTATATTATATTATATTATATTATATTATATTATATTATATTATATTATATTATATTATATTATATTATATTATATTATATTATATTATATTATATTATATTATATTATATTATATTATATTATATTATATTATATTATATTATATTATATTATATTATATTATATTATATTATATTATATTATATTATATTATATTATATTATATTATATTATATTATATTATATTATATTATATTATATTATATTATATTATATTATATTATATTATATTATATTATATTATATTATATTATATTATATTATATTATATTATATTATATTATATTATATTATATTATATTATATTATATTATATTATATTATATTATATTATATTATATTATATTATATTATATTATATTATATTATATTATATTATATTATATTATATTATATTATATTATATTATATTATATTATATTATATTATATTATATTATATTATATTATATTATATTATATTATATTATATTATATTATATTATATTATATTATATTATATTATATTATATTATATTATATTATATTATATTATATTATATTATATTATATTATATTATATTATATTATATTATATTATATTATATTATATTATATTATATTATATTATATTATATTATATTATATTATATTATATTATATTATATTATATTATATTATATTATATTATATTATATTATATTATATTATATTATATTATATTATATTATATTATATTATATTATATTATATTATATTATATTATATTATATTATATTATATTATATTATATTATATTATATTATATTATATTATATTATATTATATTATATTATATTATATTATATTATATTATATTATATTATATTATATTATATTATATTATATTATATTATATTATATTATATTATATTATATTATATTATATTATATTATATTATATTATATTATATTATATTATATTATATTATATTATATTATATTATATTATATTATATTATATTATATTATATTATATTATATTATATTATATTATATTATATTATATTATATTATATTATATTATATTATATTATATTATATTATATTATATTATATTATATTATATTATATTATATTATATTATATTATATTATATTATATTATATTATATTATATTATATTATATTATATTATATTATATTATATTATATTATATTATATTATATTATATTATATTATATTATATTATATTATATTATATTATATTATATTATATTATATTATATTATATTATATTATATTATATTATATTATATTATATTATATTATATTATATTATATTATATTATATTATATTATATTATATTATATTATATTATATTATATTATATTATATTATATTATATTATATTATATTATATTATATTATATTATATTATATTATATTATATTATATTATATTATATTATATTATATTATATTATATTATATTATATTATATTATATTATATTATATTATATTATATTATATTATATTATATTATATTATATTATATTATATTATATTATATTATATTATATTATATTATATTATATTATATTATATTATATTATATTATATTATATTATATTATATTATATTATATTATATTATATTATATTATATTATATTATATTATATTATATTATATTATATTATATTATATTATATTATATTATATTATATTATATTATATTATATTATATTATATTATATTATATTATATTATATTATATTATATTATATTATATTATATTATACTAGATGTAACCCGGTGCGCTTCGCTACACCCTCCCCCTCCCCCCCCCTTCCGAATTGTTACGAAAAGGCTCACGCAAGTCCCAAGGCTCTCACTAACACAGTAATTCAGATATATCACATTTAATATTAAGTTTGTATAGGGGTACCATGCGCATTTGTCCAATCCCGCCCATTTTTTTGTCTGACTACTCACGTTAATAATAGATGACCTAAGATAAATTTTCAAAGCTCTCTCTATCATAGTACTTTATATATATGATATTAAAAATTTACTTTGAATGGGAG
Organism: Cordilura impudica; assembly: GCA_963682025.1. Lineage (NCBI taxonomy): Eukaryota > Metazoa > Arthropoda > Insecta > Diptera > Scathophagidae > Cordilura > Cordilura impudica. The sequence goes on from OY821522.1 coordinate 46,117,876, forward strand.
GTGCCACGCCCACTAAAAATATTAAAAAAAATACAGCCTGTAGCACTTCCGATATCCGCAGTAAGAATCAGTGAAAATTTCAGGAAGATCAGATAAGTCGTTACGGAGATTACCTCCTACAAACAAACAAACACATTACCTCTTTAATTCTTTTTTTTTTGAATATGTTTTTTGTTTTCGCGATTTTTGATTTTGACAATATATTTTCCACGACAAATCACATTGATAACTAATGTACTTGTCAAAAGACTGTAGCTTTCGTAGTACATCATATTTTTGATATAGGAGGTGCCACGCCCACTTATCCCATCCCGCCCAATTTTTATTGGACTACTCATATTAATATCTGAGGGACTCGTGCAAAATGTCGAGCCTTTCCCAGTTATATGATATTAGATATCTACTTTGCATGGGCGGTGCTACGCCCACTGCTTCTATCATGCCCATTTTTTTGTTCGACTAATCACACAAAGAACCTATGGGGTCACGCAAAGCCACAAAGCTCTCTCTTTTACAGTACTCCAAATATTTGACATTTAATAGTTACTTTGCATGGGGAGCTCCACGCCCATTGGTGTGAACCCGCCAATTTTTTGTCTGACTACTCATACTAAGATCTGATGGTGTCGTGCAAAGTGCCAAAGCTTCCCTCTTTTAGTACACCAGTTATATGATATCATATATTTACTTTGTACGGGCGGTGCCACGCCCACTGCTCCGATCACGCCCATTTTTTGTCTAACTAATCATATGAATAACTTATGGGTTCACACAAAGTCCCAAGACTCTCACTATAACAGTACTCCAGATATATGGCATTTTATATTTTATTTGTATGGCAGGTGCCACGCCTATTGGTCCAATAGCGCCCATTTTTTGTCCGACTGCTCACATTAATAATAGGTGCCATCAGACAAATTTTAAAAGCTCTCTCTATCATAGTACTCGAGATATATAACATTGAATTATTACTTGTATGGGAGGTACCACGCCCACTTCTCCGATCCGGCCCATTTCCGGCGCGGCTACTAATATTAACAATAGGTGACCTCACACAAATTTGCAAAGCTCTCCCTGTCATGGTACTCAATATATGTATATGATATTAAAAATTTACTTTGTGTGGGAGGTGCCACGCCCACTAAAAATATTAAAAAAATTATAGCCTATAGCACTTCCCATATCCGCAGTAAGACTTTGTGAAAATTTCAGGAAGATCAGATGGCTAGTTACGGAGATTACCCCCTACAAACAAACAAACAAACAAACAAACAAACAAACAAACACACATTACCTCTTTATTATATTAGTATAGATTATATTATATTATATTATATTATATTATATTATATTATATTATATTATATTATATTATATTATATTATATTATATTATATTATATTATATTATATTATATTATATTATATTATATTATATTATATTATATTATATTATATTATATTATATTATATTATATTATATTATATTATATTATATTATATTATATTATATTATATTATATTATATTATATTATATTATATTATATTATATTATATTATATTATATTATATTATATTATATTATATTATATTATATTATATTATATTATATTATATTATATTATATTATATTATATTATATTATATTATATTATATTATATTATATTATATTATATTATATTATATTATATTATATTATATTATATTATATTATATTATATTATATTATATTATATTATATTATATTATATTATATTATATTATATTATATTATATTATATTATATTATATTATATTATATTATATTATATTATATTATATTATATTATATTATATTATATTATATTATATTATATTATATTATATTATATTATATTATATTATATTATATTATATTATATTATATTATATTATATTATATTATATTATATTATATTATATTATATTATATTATATTATATTATATTATATTATATTATATTATATTATATTATATTATATTATATTATATTATATTATATTATATTATATTATATTATATTATATTATATTATATTATATTATATTATATTATATTATATTATATTATATTATATTATATTATATTATATTATATTATATTATATTATATTATATTATATTATATTATATTATATTATATTATATTATATTATATTATATTATATTATATTATATTATATTATATTATATTATATTATATTATATTATATTATATTATATTATATTATATTATATTATATTATATTATATTATATTATATTATATTATATTATATTATATTATATTATATTATATTATATTATATTATATTATATTATATTATATTATATTATATTATATTATATTATATTATATTATATTATATTATATTATATTATATTATATTATATTATATTATATTATATTATATTATATTATATTATATTATATTATATTATATTATATTATATTATATTATATTATATTATATTATATTATATTATATTATATTATATTATATTATATTATATTATATTATATTATATTATATTATATTATATTATATTATATTATATTATATTATATTATATTATATTATATTATATTATATTATATTATATTATATTATATTATATTATATTATATTATATTATATTATATTATATTATATTATATTATATTATATTATATTATATTATATTATATTATATTATATTATATTATATTATATTATATTATATTATATTATATTATATTATATTATATTATATTATATTATATTATATTATATTATATTATATTATATTATATTATATTATATTATATTATATTATATTATATTATATTATATTATATTATATTATATTATATTATATTATATTATATTATATTATATTATATTATATTATATTATATTATATTATATTATATTATATTATATTATATTATATTATATTATATTATATTATATTATATTATATTATATTATATTATATTATATTATATTATATTATATTATATTATATTATATTATATTATATTATATTATATTATATTATATTATATTATATTATATTATATTATATTATATTATATTATATTATATTATATTATATTATATTATATTATATTATATTATATTATATTATATTATATTATATTATATTATATTATATTATATTATATTATATTATATTATATTATATTATATTATATTATATTATATTATATTATATTATATTATATTATATTATATTATATTATATTATATTATATTATATTATATTATATTATATTATATTATATTATATTATATTATATTATATTATATTATATTATATTATATTATATTATATTATATTATATTATATTATATTATATTATATTATATTATATTATATTATATTATATTATATTATATTATATTATATTATATTATATTATATTATATTATATTATATTATATTATATTATATTATATTATATTATATTATATTATATTATATTATATTATATTATATTATATTATATTATATTATATTATATTATATTATATTATATTATATTATATTATATTATATTATATTATATTATATTATATTATATTATATTATATTATATTATATTATATTATATTATATTATATTATATTATATTATATTATATTATATTATATTATATTATATTATATTATATTATATTATATTATATTATATTATATTATATTATATTATATTATATTATATTATATTATATTATATTATATTATATTATATTATATTATATTATATTATATTATATTATATTATATTATATTATATTATATTATATTATATTATATTATATTATATTATATTATATTATATTATATTATATTATATTATATTATATTATATTATATTATATTATATTATATTATATTATATTATATTATATTATATTATATTATATTATATTATATTATATTATATTATATTATATTATATTATATTATATTATATTATATTATATTATATTATATTATATTATATTATATTATATTATATTATATTATATTATATTATATTATATTATATTATATTATATTATATTATATTATATTATATTATATTATATTATATTATATTATATTATATTATATTATATTATATTATATTATATTATATTATATTATATTATATTATATTATATTATATTATATTATATTATATTATATTATATTATATTATATTATATTATATTATATTATATTATATTATATTATATTATATTATATTATATTATATTATATTATATTATATTATATTATATTATATTATATTATATTATATTATATTATATTATATTATATTATATTATATTATATTATATTATATTATATTATATTATATTATATTATATTATATTATATTATATTATATTATATTATATTATATTATATTATATTATATTATATTATATTATATTATATTATATTATATTATATTATATTATATTATATTATATTATATTATATTATATTATATTATATTATATTATATTATATTATATTATATTATATTATATTATATTATATTATATTATATTATATTATATTATATTATATTATATTATATTATATTATATTATATTATATTATATTATATTATATTATATTATATTATATTATATTATATTATATTATATTATATTATATTATATTATATTATATTATATTATATTATATTATATTATATTATATTATATTATATTATATTATATTATATTATATTATATTATATTATATTATATTATATTATATTATATTATATTATATTATATTATATTATATTATATTATATTATATTATATTATATTATATTATATTATATTATATTATATTATATTATATTATATTATATTATATTATATTATATTATATTATATTATATTATATTATATTATATTATATTATATTATATTATATTATATTATATTATATTATATTATATTATATTATATTATATTATATTATATTATATTATATTATATTATATTATATTATATTATATTATATTATATTATATTATATTATATTATATTATATTATATTATATTATATTATATTATATTATATTATATTATATTATATTATATTATATTATATTATATTATATTATATTATATTATATTATATTATATTATATTATATTATATTATATTATATTATATTATATTATATTATATTATATTATATTATATTATATTATATTATATTATATTATATTATATTATATTATATTATATTATATTATATTATATTATATTATATTATATTATATTATATTATATTATATTATATTATATTATATTATATTATATTATATTATATTATATTATATTATATTATATTATATTATATTATATTATATTATATTATATTATATTATATTATATTATATTATATTATATTATATTATATTATATTATATTATATTATATTATATTATATTATATTATATTATATTATATTATATTATATTATATTATATTATATTATATTATATTATATTATATTATATTATATTATATTATATTATATTATATTATATTATATTATATTATATTATATTATATTATATTATATTATATTATATTATATTATATTATATTATATTATATTATATTATATTATATTATATTATATTATATTATATTATATTATATTATATTATATTATATTATATTATATTATATTATATTATATTATATTATATTATATTATATTATATTATATTATATTATATTATATTATATTATATTATATTATATTATATTATATTATATTATATTATATTATATTATATTATATTATATTATATTATATTATATTATATTATATTATATTATATTATATTATATTATATTATATTATATTATATTATATTATATTATATTATATTATATTATATTATATTATATTATATTATATTATATTATATTATATTATATTATATTATATTATATTATATTATATTATATTATATTATATTATATTATATTATATTATATTATATTATATTATATTATATTATATTATATTATATTATATTATATTATATTATATTATATTATATTATATTATATTATATTATATTATATTATATTATATTATATTATATTATATTATATTATATTATATTATATTATATTATATTATATTATATTATATTATATTATATTATATTATATTATATTATATTATATTATATTATATTATATTATATTATATTATATTATATTATATTATATTATATTATATTATATTATATTATATTATATTATATTATATTATATTATATTATATTATATTATATTATATTATATTATATTATATTATATTATATTATATTATATTATATTATATTATATTATATTATATTATATTATATTATATTATATTATATTATATTATATTATATTATATTATATTATATTATATTATATTATATTATATTATATTATATTATATTATATTATATTATATTATATTATATTATATTATATTATATTATATTATATTATATTATATTATATTATATTATATTATATTATATTATATTATATTATATTATATTATATTATATTATATTATATTATATTATATTATATTATATTATATTATATTATATTATATTATATTATATTATATTATATTATATTATATTATATTATATTATATTATATTATATTATATTATATTATATTATATTATATTATATTATATTATATTATATTATATTATATTATATTATATTATATTATATTATATTATATTATATTATATTATATTATATTATATTATATTATATTATATTATATTATATTATATTATATTATATTATATTATATTATATTATATTATATTATATTATATTATATTATATTATATTATATTATATTATATTATATTATATTATATTATATTATATTATATTATATTATATTATATTATATTATATTATATTATATTATATTATATTATATTATATTATATTATATTATATTATATTATATTATATTATATTATATTATATTATATTATATTATATTATATTATATTATATTATATTATATTATATTATATTATATTATATTATATTATATTATATTATATTATATTATATTATATTATATTATATTATATTATATTATATTATATTATATTATATTATATTATATTATATTATATTATATTATATTATATTATATTATATTATATTATATTATATTATATTATATTATATTATATTATATTATATTATATTATATTATATTATATTATATTATATTATATTATATTATATTATATTATATTATATTATATTATATTATATTATATTATATTATATTATATTATATTATATTATATTATATTATATTATATTATATTATATTATATTATATTATATTATATTATATTATATTATATTATATTATATTATATTATATTATATTATATTATATTATATTATATTATATTATATTATATTATATTATATTATATTATATTATATTATATTATATTATATTATATTATATTATATTATATTATATTATATTATATTATATTATATTATATTATATTATATTATATTATATTATATTATATTATATTATATTATATTATATTATATTATATTATATTATATTATATTATATTATATTATATTATATTATATTATATTATATTATATTATATTATATTATATTATATTATATTATATTATATTATATTATATTATATTATATTATATTATATTATATTATATTATATTATATTATATTATATTATATTATATTATATTATATTATATTATATTATATTATATTATATTATATTATATTATATTATATTATATTATATTATATTATATTATATTATATTATATTATATTATATTATATTATATTATATTATATTATATTATATTATATTATATTATATTATATTATATTATATTATATTATATTATATTATATTATATTATATTATATTATATTATATATTATATTATATTATATTATATTATATTATATTATATTATATTATATTATATTATATTATATTATATTATATTATATTATATTATATTATATTATATTATATTATATTATATTATATTATATTATATTATATTATATTATATTATATTATATTATATTATATTATATTATATTATATTATATTATATTATATTATATTATATTATATTATATTATATTATATTATATTATATTATATTATATTATATTATATTATATTATATTATATTATATTATATTATATTATATTATATTATATTATATTATATTATATTATATTATATTATATTATATTATATTATATTATATTATATTATATTATATTATATTATATTATATTATATTATATTATATTATATTATATTATATTATATTATATTATATTATATTATATTATATTATATTATATTATATTATATTATATTATATTATATTATATTATATTATATTATATTATATTATATTATATTATATTATATTATATTATATTATATTATATTATATTATATTATATTATATTATATTATATTATATTATATTATATTATATTATATTATATTATATTATATTATATTATATTATATTATATTATATTATATTATATTATATTATATTATATTATATTATATTATATTATATTATATTATATTATATTATATTATATTATATTATATTATATTATATTATATTATATTATATTATATTATATTATATTATATTATATTATATTATATTATATTATATTATATTATATTATATTATATTATATTATATTATATTATATTATATTATATTATATTATATTATATTATATTATATTATATTATATTATATTATATTATATTATATTATATTATATTATATTATATTATATTATATTATATTATATTATATTATATTATATTATATTATATTATATTATATTATATTATATTATATTATATTATATTATATTATATTATATTATATTATATTATATTATATTATATTATATTATATTATATTATATTATATTATTATATTATATTATATTATATTATATTATATTATATTATATTATATTATATTATATTATATTATATTATATTATATTATATTATATTATATTATATTATATTATATTATATTATATTATATTATATTATATTATATTATATTATATTATATTATATTATATTATATTATATTATATTATATTATATTATATTATATTATATTATATTATATTATATTATATTATATTATATTATATTATATTATATTATATTATATTATATTATATTATATTATATTATATTATATTATATTATATTATATTATATTATATTATATTATATTATATTATATTATATTATATTATATTATATTATATTATATTATATTATATTATATTATATTATATATATATTATATTATATTATATTATATTATATTATATTATATTATATTATATTATATTATATTATATTATATTATATTATATTATATTATATTATATTATATTATATTATATTATATTATATTATATTATATTATATTATATTATATTATATTATATTATATTATATTATATTATATTATATTATATTATATTATATTATATTATATTATATTATATTATATTATATTATATTATATTATATTATATTATATTATATTATATTATATTATATTATATTATATTATATTATATTATATTATATTATATTATATTATATTATATTATATTATATTATATTATATTATATTATATTATATTATATTATATTATATTATATTATATTATATTATATTATATTATATTATATTATATTATATTATATTATATTATATTATATTATATTATATTATATTATATTATATTATATTATATTATATTATATTATATTATATTATATTATATTATATTATATTATATTATATTATATTATATTATATTATATTATATTATATTATATTATATTATATTATATTATATTATATTATATTATATTATATTATATTATATTATATTATATTATATTATATTATATTATATTATATTATATTATATTATATTATATTATATTATATTATATTATATTATATTATATTATATTATATTATATTATATTATATTATATTATATTATATTATATTATATTATATTATATTATATTATATTATATTATATTATATTATATTATATTATATTATATTATATTATATTATATTATATTATATTATATTATATTATATTATATTATATTATATTATATTATATTATATTATATTATATTATATTATATTATATTATATTATATTATATTATATTATATTATATTATATTATATTATATTATATTATATTATATTATATTATATTATATTATATTATATTATATTATATTATATTATATTATATTATATTATATTATATTATATTAT